>JASDQU010100942.1:13332-45155 GCA_032191745.1 Picea mariana | reverse complement strand
GGCTATCATTGAGAACCTTGATCTCGAAAAACCTTCATTTAGGCCCTCAAAATGGCCCCGGAAGCGAAAACCTGCTAAAAATAGTAAGTTGCCAAAATGGACAGAAAACTGTTTTGAGCCATTTGGAAAAGGTGGGTGGCCCCCGATATCCACCTGGATCAGTAACTCACCAAGATCTTTCACTTCAAATACCTGTGACATCTGCTTCTTAATTCCACTAATCATTTTTTCTGAATTTCTTGTAATAATTAAATCATCAACATATAAGGAAATCAATACAACGTGCCCCTTTTCATCAAACTTGATATACATATTTGGATCAATTTTTCTCCTCATAAAACCTTGCTGAAGAAAGAAGGAATCTATCTTCTCATACCATGACCTAGGTCCCTATTTTAGTCCATACAATGTTTTCTTTAACTTACACACTAAATATTCCTGACCACTTTTCATAAACCCCTCTGGTTGAGTACGGTAAACCTCCTCCTTTAACTCACCATTCAGAAAAGTAGACTTTACATCTAATTGGTGAAGCTTCCAATGGTGTTTTGTAGCTAGTACAATTAACATTCTTATAGTGTTTAATCTAACTACTGGTGCAAATGTTTCTGCATAATCAATGTCCTCTTTCTGTGAATACCCTTTTTCCACCAATCTGGATTTATATTTATCTATACTACCATCTTCTTTGAATTTAGGTTTTTATATCCACTTACATCCTATGGGATTTTTATCTTTTAGCAATTCAGTTAATTACCAAGTTTTTTTTCCAGTATAGAGTCATATTCTTCCTCCATTGCTTTTCTCCACTCTTCATGTTCATTAGCTTCATTAAAACTTGTGGGTTATATGAAATTTGAAAGATTAGTCATTAGGGCATAATCTTTATACTTTTCAGGGGGACGAACCTGTCGTGAAGATCTTCTCAATTGGCTGGTGACTTCTTTTCCGTTTTGTGAAGATTCTTCTTCACTGCTAGATGTATCCATGTCACTAGTTGCTTTTTCTTGTTGTTGCTTCTCTTCTTTGACCTCCTCATCTTCAAGAAGTACACTCCACCCTTCATGACTATTGTCTTCATTATTTCCTTCTTCATGCTCATGGAAAATTACATTTCTACTTGAAAACACTTTGTGAGTAGATGGATCAAACAGTTTATATGCTTTAAATTATGAACATTACCCTATAAAAATACATTTAATAGCTTTAGCATCAAGCTTCTTCATGTTCTCCTTTGGAATATCTGCAAAATCCTTACACCCAAATATCCTCACATTATTAATTGTTGGTTTAGAATCATACAAGGCTCCGAAAGGAGTTTTATGATCAAGACACCTTGTTGGACTTCTATTCTTTAAGTAAGAAATAGTGCTAATGGCCTCAACCCAAAAATCATTTGAGATATTCTTACCTTTCATCATACTTCGTGCACACCCCACCAGAGTTTTGTTTTTTCTTTTCTGCAAATTTGTTTTGTTGTGGAGTGTGGGGTACTGTAAATTGTTGTACTATTCCCTAATATTTGTAATGCTTGATGAAGTTCCCCAATTTGTACTCTCCCCCTTGATCTGAGCGAATGATTTTGATGGGTTTTCCTGTTTTCTTCTCCACCATGTTTTTAAATTCCTTGAAGTATTAAAAAACACCATTCTTTTTCCTAAGGAAATAAACCCATGTGTATCTTGTGCAGTCATCAATAAACAATAAGAAATAATAAGCACCTCCTAGTGACCTTGTCTACATTGGTCCACAAACATCAATGTGCACAATTTCTAATAGATCTTTTTTTCTACTATCAAGATTAGAGGGGAATTCATCTTTGTGCATCTTTTCTAATGCACAACCTTCACAAGAAGCATACTCATTATTCAACATAGGGAGTCCTTCAACCATACTTTGTTTTTGTAATAATGTAACATTCCACTCCGACGCACTGAGAAAACTTATTCTTTGAGGACACTTGCTTGCAAGTGATCTGGACTTTTATGATATTAAAACATTTATCCTTGATTATGATGCGTTATGATAGATGACATGATGTTTTACTTCTTTGACATAGACAAGTTCTATTGACTCAGTTTTATTAAGTGTGCAGGGTTTTGGACCTTGAGTATGCAGAGGCATCAATGGAATCCCTTGGACTCTGAATTGAGTCAGGGAGTGTGCTATTTGGGTTGATTTATTTACTATGATATTTCATTGATTTGATGATATGATGTGGACATGTTCTGACACGATTGTTGATGATGCAGGCTGACGATAGCTTTCCGACCAGACTCACATATGGAGTAAAGGGGCCACACACGATTTCCAGAGAGGTTGAGGGAGAGGGGTGGACAGCAGCCCTGCCACAACCTACTAGCACTCCCGTCATGGCTCGAACTGTAGGTTAACAATTACCTAGTTCGAGAGGATCCACGATGCCGTGAGGGCAGACTGTAACAGTCACTCACGATGATTCTAAGGGGTGCGCAATAAGGTGGGGGCCTTATTCCTTAGAGCCCTTAGTCTCCCACAAGTTCACCTGGCAGAGTGTTGACTCTAGGGGTTATAGATGTCTACCAATCAGTCAAGTTGGCAAGTGGCACCCTTGGAGCATGTGGTGCATCCTGAAGGGCACGTCGTGCAAAAGAAACACAAGAAGCGAGTGGCACCCTTGGAGCACGTGGTGCATCCTGAAGGGCACATCACGCAAAGGGAACGAATGAGGCGAGTGGCACCCTTGGAGCACGTGGTGCGTCCTGAAGGGCACGTCGCATTGATGTTGATGAAGGAACAAACTTAGATGCCCCTAAGACTTTTAACACATTAAGAAATTCTTAAAACAACTTCCCTAAATAATTGTCGCCCATTTCAGAATCTAAACCTAAGTCTAAAACTTCTCTAGGGTAAAATTTTGTTTAGCCTTAAGAAAAAGACCCTATAAAAATAAAAATAAAGATATAAACTAAAACCCACTTAAGTAATAGTTTTAGTCTTCTTAATTTTATGGGGTAAAATGAAGAGAGGATTAATTTAATTAAAATCCATGGTTTTTAAATTGTAAAGAAGAAATAAATTATTTAACTTGTGGAAGTATAAAAAGTTTTTAAATTAATAATAAAGGGGAAAAGAGTAAATAGCGTCACTGCCATTTTGGGCTCTAATAAAAAGGGGAAAGAAGGGAATAATAAGAATTAGGAAACTAAGTAATGGAGGAAACATAATAAAGGAAAGTTGGAAACTTATGGTAAAAAGCGAGGTCAACATTGTAAGGAATCTGCAATTAAGAACCTTCTAATTTGAGCTAATTTAGCAACATCATTTTAGGGAAAGTATTTAAAACATGTAAGGGGATCTAGGAACACCTAGGAGTAAATTTAGAAGCAACTCTAGGTGGGTGAGGGAAATGAGTCAATTAATAATTTAAAGAAAATAATTCTTGGAGGAAAGAGGGGGATGGATGACACTTGTGCGAAGGAGAATATTTGGAATATTTTTATTAAAACTTAATTAAATTGTGATTTAGGGAAAGTTGGAGGTTCTAAAATTCTATAAAAGAAAGGGAAGATGAGGAAGAAGGGGATCGGCTCATAGCGTAACGTTACGCTGCCAGAATTGTGACTTGACTGATTACTTGTGGAGAGTTGGGATTTTCCAGCTCGGATAAGAGTGGTAGCTCGGCCTTGCGAGGCGAGCTAGGAAGCTAGACGTACCTTCTGGATAGTGTGTAGCCCCTTTGTGGCTTGGGGGGATAAGGGAGAAGTAGATTACCCCTAGCGATTGGTTGGGAGGTACCGGTGAGGTCTCGATGGTCGGCGAGCGGGACTGGCACGGAGCACGGGATGACACATGGAGGAAGCGATAAGGCAAAGGTATGATTTTTAATTTGGTAGAATAAAATGCAATACGACTCATGCTGGGATTAGTATATCGGTGTAATGGTTTGATTAGCTAATTTTATTTATTTACTCTGTGTTTCATGTATTGTGGGATAATTTAACCTGGCATTTATATGCATGGATGGATGAACTTACCCCGCATTTATGGGCTTGGTTCCCGTTGATCATCTCTTACCCTGTTTTTTTTTCTGGGCTTCAAACCTGTCTCTTCTTGGGGCGTTTTTGGACCTCTGCAACCATTTTACTTAGGCATACCAATCGTAGGCTCTTCCTCCAGCTTGCGCTGTACATTCCTGAAAGTTTTTTTTTCGCATTTAAAATTTTGGATCATAGTTTTGCAGTCTGGGCATGCACTGTTAGTTAAGGCATTGAATTCTTACATCTGAGGGCATATTAGAGGTGAATTCGCCTACATCAGGGATCTATATTTACCTCTGCCAATTTTAGCTAAAACCTCAAACTCATCCTGTTGGCAACTGTTCTGTCAGTATTATACAGATAATACCGCTGGTTATTATAGGGAATTAAAACTAAATTGAATTCGTTCTGGCAACAGGTGCTTGGCATTTTCGTTTTTGATAATTTGGATATGATATTCCGTTTTGGCAATAGGCGTTTGGCAATTTCGTTTTTGAAAATGTGGATATGAGATTTCGTTCTGGCATTTGGTATTGACATTTTCGTTTTGGAAAATCGGATCTGAGAATTCGTTTTACCACAGTTGTATGGGCATTTTCGTTTGATATTATTGGATCTAGACTTTGTTCTGTATTGCATACAGATGACACCGCTGTTCATTTCATGGAATTAAGACAATGAATTTCTCATTGTGTTTACTGCTAGAATTGCTCTGTTTTTTTTTGTGTTGGGATCTTACTGCGTTTTGTATAATTGCTCTGCGTTTTGTGATTTATTCACTGGGGAATGCCCGCGGATCCCACCCATAATCTCTGCGGTTTTTTTTATGCTGTTTTTTTTTCCTTCACTGAGTTCTAGTGTATGTTTTGTTGTTGAGTTGTATTCCCTGGTGAATTGATGCAGGATACCCCCGATTTTCCCATAACACAATATTTATTTTGGGTCTATATTCCCTGGCGAATTGATGGAGGATACTCCACAATTTTCAATCACTTAATAGCTGCGTTTTTATTTGTAATTCCTAGAAAGGCTGCAACGTTTTGTTGTTTCAATGGTTGATTTGTCCTTTTCCTTAGTGAGTTATTGAATTTTTCTTACACCAAAAGATTTAGATTCTGACCTCCTTTAATTCAGTGACAACTCGTCCCCTTTTTGGTTATTGCGGCTAGATGCCAAGCTAATTTATTGTGCTTCAGGGATTTATTAACCGCGTTCTGCATCAATTTTAGTTAAGGCTGGATTCTGTAATAACTAGATGATTGTGCGTGGTTTACATTAGAATTAGATGACAAGTGGAGGTTATTATGCCTCAGTTACTACGTATCAACATTTTTTTTTATTGGGGAAAATGTATGGCTTGGTGATTAATGGCTAGCCACAATGGTGAAATTGGTTATTTTAATTACAAAGCTTTTGTAATATCAATGTAAGGATGGTAGCATGTATGGTAACTTATTGTATATTAGTTATTTAGTTGCAAGTTTTTACAATAAAAAGGAAGGATGTTATCCTTTATGGTAATGTCATTGCAGTTTAGTTGTTTTATTTGCAAGGCTTTTATAATATGAAACGTAAGGATGTAATCATGAAGGTAATGACATTGCAGTTTAGTTAGTTAATTTGCAAAGTCTTTATATTATAAAATGTAATAATGCTAGCTTTTATGATGATGTCATTGTAGTTTTATTATTAAAATAGTTAGTTAATTTGCAAAGTATTTATATTATAAATGTAATGATGCTAGCTTTTATGGTGATGTCATTGTAGTTTTATTATGAAAATAGTTAGTTAATTTGCAAAGTCTTTATATTATAAATGTAAAGATGCTAGCTTTTATGGTGATGTCATTGTAGTTTTATTACGAAAATAGTTAGTTAATTTGCGAAGTCTTTATATTACAAAATGTAATGATGCTAGCTTTTATGGTGATGTCATTGTAGTTTTATTATTGATACTAACATATAAGATGTAATGTGGATGTTATCTTATTGCAAGGTAAGTGAGGTAAATGTAATGTAGTTATTAATTTATGGTATGTTATTGTAATATTATGGTTATTGGTAAACATATATCATGTAATGTCCTTGAAATTAAGTACAATGAGTTACTATGGTTTAGTAAATGGGGATTTGAAATTAATTTATTTTCCATTATTTTAGGGTTGGACTTAGTAACCTGTCGAATATTGGAATTGTCCAAACTCACAGTTGTATGATATCAGACTCTTTGATCTGATAAAGCTAGTCGCTCTATATATAAGTCTGTGTGTGTGTGATTATTTTCTGTGTTAAAAATCCAGTGTCGTATCAAGAGTCTCGGGCCCTTTAAAGGCAGGGTTTCCACTCTTGTGACACACCTCTAAGGTCGTATCAGTAGTCGCGGGCTCTTTAAAGGCAGAGTTCCCACCACTGCGACCGTCTGACAGAGATTGCTAGTTTCTGCCTGAGTAGTCGGCCAGGAGCCTATCTGACATTCTCTCTCTCCAGAGCAGAGGACTAAGATTAAACGCCCTGCTTTCCTATGCAGAAATAGTAAAATCTACTACTATGGATTCTTCCATCTGTGTTCGTACTATACATAACACAGTATGTCGTTTAATGCTTGCAGTTACTTGTTGTGTGCCTTATGTCTATGGTCGTTTAATGCTTGCAGTTACTTGTTGTGCACCTTATGTCTTCTTGTTGTGATCATCGTGGTTGCGTCTTGTCAGTCGTCGGGTGGCGAAGTAGAGTCGAATATGTTTGTTTCCCTTGTATGTGCGCACACACTTGTTAAAAACACACAAAAAAAAAAATATTTTTCACTTGTTATATGAGGTTTGTAGTCGTGACGAATGGGAGGTCTGTTACAAATAACAAAAAAATATTATAATTATTGTGACCATACCTTTGGTGCCAAACAGTTTCTGTAGGCATAGTTGTAGAAGTCAATGCTAGATGATTCTTGTTGGTGACATCAAGTTTGTACAGTCCTCCAACTCTGACTCCTGAGGCAATAGTTCTGTAATGATCGTGCAAGTCCTTCACTATACAACGTGTCTTGAAGAATTTGACCTTCAAATTCTAATCTGTAATGGTGGACACAAAAATCAAGTTTTTCTTTATCCCGGGGACATACAAAACATTATGAATGTGTCTGACAGTACCATTCGAAAGTGTTACTGGAATATCTCCATATCCCTTGATTTGATAAGAACGATCATCTCCAAGATAAATATGAGCAACATTATGTGTTTCTTTAAATTTAATATAGAAATTCTTATTACATGTCATGTGGATTGAAGCACCATAATCAACAAACCATGCATCAACATCATCAGTTTCAGCAGATAGTGCAACATTAGACACAAACAATTTGAGATATTTTGGATCAATATTCAAGTTTTCTTCTACAAAATGTCCTGAATTTTTTCTATTTTTATGCCTAGCCTCATCATCATTTTTCTTCTTATAAAATTCTCTGGAAATATGCCCAATCCTACCACAATAGAAGCACTTAGGTTCATTTCTATTCGATGGCATACCTTGATTTGGATTTGGAAATGACTTATTCTGAAATGAACTTCCTCCTATGCTTCCTTCTCATGGTTTCCCTTTAGGGAATCTCTTCTTTGTCCATAGTGCTAAGTCTGAATTTTGAGGCTTCAAATTTGTACGCCTCTCTTCCTCTTGCTCCCTCGTTGCAAGGCCTATTATAAACATTTGATAGTCCTCTAGCATTCCATTTAAGGTAATTGTGACAAGATCAGTGTTTGACACTTTTTTTCCTATATCTCCCAATTTATCTTTCATGTCTTTAATTTGCCCAATAAAAGTACTAATAGACGCATTTATATCTATTTTAATACTTAGCAATTTACTCTTTAAGAAAAGAATGTGATTCATATTATTAGTTTGATACAGATCTTTAAGTGATTTCCACGTTTCGCTAGAATTCTAAGCATCTCTAATATGCAGAATTATGTTATATTTAACAAACATTCTCAACAATACCTTGGCTTTCTTCTCCTGCTTATACCAATCTACGATTGTTTCCGCTGTCGTACCTGCAGTCGCATCGAGTCGTGCTTCATCTTCTTTTGTGATTGTCCATATGCCATAACCTTCCATCGAGGTTTTCATTTTGAATTTCCAATTGATGAAATTTGAGCCATCTAACTTGTTGGCTTCGTTGAGGTACATGTCTGCCAGCGGATTTTCCATCCTTGCAAACTTCATTGAGAAAGCAATCTCATTTTTATTTATTATCGCTTTAATCACCAAATTACACAAACTCAAATCACCAAATTATAGATATCAACGATAAAAATCACCAGCGATTAAGTGTTTTGTTGCAACATTTGAAATGTGGACAACTAGATACATATATGTTTCCTATCTGTTGATTCAAATACTTTATTCGATAATTTTATTGATAGGTAGAGAAAAACAATAAATTCTTCACTGCTAGGTGTCCAACACAAAAACAAGGATGCCAATGGCCTCTCTTGATTAAATGTTCTTAACAAGCACTAACTACAATTTTCCAATCATAAAATCTTGATTGACACTGAACACATTAAAAACTTTCACAATTAATATTCAAAACAATCCAAAAGATGATGACAGTGACGCTCCTCCATCACACCTCGAGGAGTGATATATATCCAGTATATGTCACGAGTACTCAATGATTCACATTTATCAACGATTTAGATCAGATGTATCTGATTCAGATCAGATTAGATGTATCTAATTCAGATCAGATCAGTGTACTCAAATTCCTTATACTCAGTGATTCAGAGTTGGGAGCAGTGAAATGATCTCCAAAGACTTCGAAGGAGTGATGCAAGTCACATAGCCTCTCCACAGACTTTGAAGTAGGTCGCGCACCTCCCAAGAATGAGTCGTCGACAGCAGGTGCTCCATGCCACGCGCAGACCACGTGTAGACGCTCCACGCAACAATATCTCTCCTTCAGCTGTGATCTATGATGAATGTCTGCAGCGATCCGATCTCAATGACGATGTGCTCTTGATGTTGGCTTCTTCTTCACCACGCCTCTCCACGTGGGATTCTCATTCACCATGCCTCTCCACATGGGCTTCTCCATCACCAACAGGGACGCGATCTCAGTATATGCGCTCTCCTCACAATTGACAGATGCGCTCTTCTCACAGATGCTTTCTCCTCACAAACTTAGCACAGATATCTCGCTTCACCTCTCCAGGATTGACAATGATCCCCCAGCTCTAATACAAACTTAAGAAATGAGAAATGAGAATCGACTCCCAACACTTGGAGACCAAGGAAGCAAAGCCAAGCTTCATTCAAATGATTAATGAGAATTACAAGATATATATACGATGCCATACAATTTAGAAGCAGTTTGAAATGGTTGGAGACTAATCCTCTGCAACAAATCTTCATTATATCTAAGTGTTTATATATATATTTTTCCTTGGGATTGATTTAGTGGGAATTCTTGTCTTCCAATAAGATGCACATAGTATTTTACTTAATTTGCATTTACTTTCAATAATTTATTATTTTCATGGAAATTGACCAAAGAAGAATATGGATTAAAAGCTTCATGTTGGATTCAATAAAAATGCACTTAATAAATATAATTTAAGAAGTTCTAGATTCTGCACTTAATAAATATGGGGTTAAATATATCTTTGCTAAAAAAACATTTCTACTAGACCTAGTTCAATATATATATAGTAACTAGCCCATATNTATATATATATATATATATATATATATATATATATATATATATATCTTAGAAAGATTGTAGACATAAGTTTTGTTATATACTCCACTTGCACTTAATAAATATGGGGTTAAATATATCTATGCTATTTTTTTTACTAGACCTAGCCCAATATATAGTAACTATCCCATATATAAAGCTTAACTAGCCCATATATATAAAGCTTAGAAAGATTGCAGAATAAGTTTTGTTATATATATAAAAAAGGAGATATCCCCCCACCAAGCATGTAAAGCACTTTGCTCATAACTACTTTCAATTAATAATCTAGTCATTTTGTTATAGGTTTCCAATGGTGTTTCTTCTATTAAAAATATGTACATATGAATTTATTATTTTGTAGCTAGTATTCATTTAGCTATAGATAGTATTAGTAACTTATAGAAACAACTAGAAAACTAAATAAAATTTTCTTTGCTATGATGTAATGTACAATAAAATAAACCATGTTTGGTTTATGCTTTTTTGCACCTATTGGACACCGTAGTCGTGTCTAGGTAAAGGTACTAGCTTAAGGATAATCTACACCATATGTGAATATTCCTTGTCTTTTGTTCAAATTTTTTTCTTATCAATGATATAATGACATAGTTATCAATTTGACAAAAACTCTATATTTCTCTAAACCATATGTGAAGCATACGGACAAGGAATATTCACGGAATGTTTATTTCAGATGATCCGATGGTCGACGTTTACTTCAAGTCTGCACCCGGAATCCATAGATTCATGCCACATGTCCTCTAGATCTAACGGTTCATATCTACTTCTTGGACGATCTGACGGTTGACGTTTACTTCGGGTCTTCACCCAGAATCCACACATTCATGCCACCTGTCCTCTATATCTAACGGTTCATATCTACTTCAGACGATCTTACAGTTGACATTTACTTCGAGTCTTCACCCAGAATCCACAGATTCACGCCACCTGTCCTCTAGATCTGACGGTTGTTGTCGCTCCTCCTCCTGAGATTTCGACTTCCTCTACCTTAGAGGATTTTCGAAGTATTCAAAGGCCTTGACCTTTGTTCCTCCTACGAGTCCATCTCTTGGACCTCGTCTGCACTTATGAAAACCGCTTATCCCTTCTGAGCTTTGGGACTTCGAATAATTCCTACTCTTGTGCCTTCTTAGCACTATCTCTTATGAGCTTCAACTACTCGGACCTCGAAGGTCTCTGACCCTTCTATTCCTCAAAGGAATGTTTGTGCCCTCCTAGAAACTTTCGCTCAAGAACTCCTTACTGAGTTGCAGAGTGTTTGGTGACTTTGTGAGTGTCTCCTGAGTTCTCTGTAACTTCGCCTTCGGGGTTTTGGTCACTCCAAAACTTGAATATCCCGAAGCGCAAACTCTGAATCTCATAGATCGGACGGTCGAGAAGGATCATGACGGATCCAGAGATCCATGGTCCAGATTAACTTCGATACTTCAGGGATTTTTACTTCCCTTACGATGAACTCGCAATTCACCGAACTCACGAAGTTCAGAGGACTCAAGGGGTTAACTTCCGCACTCCTTTCTGTATCCAATGGTCACAATGGACCTTGGCTCTTTCCAAATAGTTTCTCATTCATTCGTCATTCGAACAAAGGAGCCTTCCCTTTCAATACTTCAATCTCTCTACTCTTCCTGAGCTTTGTTAGCTCTAAAAGGATTAAGAGCTTTGTGCTCTTTCTCTTGGACGTTACACTTGTAAGAATCCTTCTGCACACCCCTTACGTTCATTCCTCAACTCTAGAAATTAAGTGGTTCTCGGTCTCTGTTTACCTCATATAGAGCCTGTGCATATGTTCACTATCTCTCATGAGCTTTAACAAACTCCATCCTCCAAGGGAATCAGAATGACTAGGAGGGTTGACATGCGTACATGAAATTATGCCCAAGGTCGACGAACTCAGAGTTCATGGCTCTAGCTTAAGCCCCCACAGGACACAAGAATTTACGAGTATAAAACATATCCCATCCATATAATTTCCTACTTTCCTAATTATACAATCAAGTAGACACCAAAAAGGGGTACAATATAAATCATTAAGAAAACATATCTATCCCTGCAACATTCATAGGATATCCAACTTTAATTCACAGTACCACTTAAATACACAAGATATGCGATTTACTTATCTATTACAGGTGGTAGATAACTAACCCACTGTAGGTGTTTGTCCTTCCACCCGACCATAGGCTTAGAGGCATTCATTATTAGCACTTTGAACACCCTCGTGCCAAGCCATGATATCACTAGGGTACTCTTACAGTTCTCGGGGAATCTTTCTTTGTTTCAACTTCTGCTCAGGTTCTGTTCTCTGCAAACTTTTAGAGATTTTCCTCTCTGTTATGGCCTCGACTAGGTTTATCAGATGCTCACCCAGCATCAAGCTCACAACCTTCTCTTCATTATCCGTTGGAGAGCTCTGTGCATTCTCCTTATCCATTTGTATCTCTTTCTTCCAGGATGGTTCTTGATCCATCCCGTTCCTTCTGTCAGAAGGGAACTCTGGTCAACGTGGCCTGTCATACCCAGTGGTACTTCGAGCTAACATTCTGCATTTTTTTCCATGCTTCCATTCATGGGAGTGGTTGATAATTGAACCACTGGTCCTTTATTCATTAACTAATTTCTTTCCTTGGGATCTGAAGGAGGTTTATTATCCTCATCAAGGGAATTTGGGGTTATTTGATATAATGGCCCTCCCTTATAGTTTTCACATTCTTTGCTCTAGTGATATCATGGCTAGTACTTTCAAGGCTTCACCCCCATATTCAGTTATTGGCAACTCAAACAATAATACATTTACACTTTCCACATGCCTTAGCATGGTAAATCCTATTTTATGATTAATTACAAGCTGGGGGAAACAGGGGTGTTACAACACTCTATCATCAAGGATAAGTACATCTGCCATCATTTTGTTATCAGCTGGCTGCATTTGAGAATGCTACCACGAGGACGACTTCTTACTTATGGAGAAATTTAACAAATACAAAGCATTTGATAACCTATTGGCTCTGCTGGCATCGAGGCTCGAGCCACTCCATTACCCATGGTCGCGGCCACATTCTTGGTATGGAAAATGCCTCCATCCTTCCACCTCAACTGGTAGCTCATTTACACACAAACAATATATGGTATCTCTACCAAGCCAGAGACAACTCCAGATCAGCTTACTTTCCTGACAGATGGATAACCAAGGACTCGCTTGAACTCAACGCAGATCTAGCAACCTACTGGAATACCCTTTGCACAACTCTTTCACACTCAGGTATCCATTTAAATGATTCAAATGATCTACTCCAGTGGTCGGTGGGTGACCATTCGGGATAACTAATTGTCCAGAATGTCTATGCATCTATCACTAACTCGCTTTGGCACACAAATATCAGAGGCTGAAGAAAACAACTATGGACCTGGCACCTACTGCCCAAGATAAATTTCTTCACCTCGCTATTGATCGCATATAAATTAAACACTTGGGACATCCTTCAAAGAAAGGTATGGACTGGGGAAAATATTTTCTACTTGTGCCACAATGATGCAGAATCTGTGGATCATCTGTTCATCAAGTGTTCTTTCTCCGGACAAGTTTGGGATAAAATTGCATTGGTTCTAAATCTTAAAACCAAATGGGACAGGCCTACTCTCTCAGAATTTTTTGACCATTGGTCCCATAGGGAACACGGTCTTATGTAACTTCCATCCTTGATTTGTTGGTCTATTTGGCTAGACCAAAATAAAAAAATCTTTGAAAATGGGACCCCTTCCACAAGCTCCGCAGCTTACAAAACACTTGGAATTTTTTAAAATTTGAATGATTTTCACTCTATCAAGCCAAGACTGCAAAATAAAAACATGGCTCCTGACATAGAGGAAATTCCAACATGATGGTTCGATGGAGCAGCGCAAGAAAATGACAATCAAAGTGGTGTTGGAGGGTTCATCATAATCACAAAAAACTCATTCTATAAATGGACCTTCAACTGTGGCTCGGGAACCAACACTAGGGMAAAATTATTGGGCGCTTGGGCCACGCTATACTTGGCCTCCAGAATTCACATTGAATCCCTTCAGATACTCGGGGATTCTAGAACTATTATTGACTGGTTGAACAACAAGGGTGATCTACAAGCTATTTCCCTCTTGGCTTGGAAGGACAGAATTAGACTACATCAACTCACCTTYAAAAAACTTAGCTACAAACACATCTATCATGATCATAGCAAATCAACATACCAACTATCAAAGGCAGCTCTTCAGAAAAAAGCGGGTATCATAACATACAATCATTGGATAGATGGTCATGAGGGCCCCCCTCTCTTTCTAACACTTTTTAAATATCAGCTCTTATCTCCTCAACAGACTTTTATGATTTGAAAGTTGGAGTTCACTGCTGGTCTTTGAATTTTATTTTTGAAGAATATTGTTTTGCTAGTTTTTTCAGTTCCCTAGCAGCTTTCTTTGTTCTTGCCATTTATTTTTTATGAACTTTCCCCCTTTGTTGGTCAAGAGAACACTATAGGCGAAAGTTTTTTCATATAACAGTTTCCACTTCAGCTGCGATTGTAAAATTTCTGATTTGAGAACACATTATATATTAATATAATTGAAAAAATTTCCTGTTGGAAAAAATAAAATAAAATAAAAACATTAAATTCTATGAATTAATATAATTTTTATAACTCGAAAAAAATATTAAATAAAATATAATTAATATATAATTTAAAAAAAAAATTATAAAACTTAAATTAGAAATAAAAATAATAATTTATTATGAATCTTTTTATAAATAATTTAATTTATTTTGAAAAAGCAAATTAGCATATAGTTTAACTTTATATTTATTAAATAAATAAAAAATTACACATCAAATTTAACGATAAAAAATAAAATGAACAACCAAAATTTCATTTCCAAATCCCTACCTCTATCTATATTAATTCATGGACGAGCTTGCAACAAACCCAGACCCCACTATGGCTCCATCTCTCAATTTATCGCGGGGTCTCTTGTACCGTCTTCCTTGAATCAGTAGGCAAGACCTTTTTGGAAACCAAACCTTCCTTTATCTTTGCTTTAGTCATAGTTTAAATGTTCTATCAAATGATTTTTCTTTTTCCTAGTCTAAATGTTTTATCAAATGACTTTTTTTTGGTAATATATTTATCTTTGCTTTAGCCGTAGTTTAAATGTTCTATTAAATGATTTTTCTTTGTCGTAGTCTAATTGTTTTATCAAATGACTTTTCTTTGGTAATATCTTTATATTTGCTTTAGCCGTAGTTTAAACGTTCTATCAAATAATTTTTCTTTGTCGTAGTCTAAATGTTTTATCAAATGACTTTTCTTTAGTAATATCTTTATCTTTGCTTTAGCTGTAGTTTAAACATTCTATCAAATGATTTTTCTTTTCCGTAGTCTAAATGTTTTATCAAATGACTTTTCTTTGGTAATATATTTATCTTTGCTTTAATCGTAGTTTAAACGTTCTATCAAATGATTTTTCTTTGTCGTAGTCTAAATTTTTTATCAAATGACTTTTCTTTGGTAATATTTATTGAGGACATTTATCCAAAATCCTATGAGAAATTGTTAGATCCACAAATTTGAGTAATTATTATTGTTAGATTCACATATTTGAGTGATTATTTTTGTATAATATGATTGCCCAAAATATTTTACAACACCCTTACTTTATGCATTATATACTGAGCACGTGTATCCCCTATCTTTTGGCGAGTAATCTCGCAACTTGCGAATTGAAAATGGTTGATATGGATTGCAATTTCGACTATTAAAAGCACCCTATTTTGTCACTTTTAATTCAGAATACACATAAGAAAAGTTAGAGTTGGTTCTATTGCACCCTTGTCACAAAAGTGAGAGGCAGAGGGGCAGGGTCCATTTTGGAAACAATATGGAAAATTTGTCACTTTTTTAATCAGAATGCTCTTTAGAAAAATTGTGGAATGAATTAACTCTCATCACAAGCCATTGACCAATTCGAGTCAGCTCTGGGCTCTTGTACCCTAGTCATTCAATTAAAGGGCCCATTGTGGAAATAATGGAGAAAAATTGTCACCTCTTTTTATTAGACATAGCAAAAATTAAGACGTATTAGTCATATGGGTAGTGTATTTTTTTAGTTGAATATTATATTATTTACCATTTAATGAATAGGATGAAAATTATTGTCTCTATTCAAGTTAGCGTTAGCGTTGGGTGTCTTGTACCCTAGTCATTTAATTAAAGGGCCCACTCTGGAAATAATGGAGAAAATTCATCACCTCTTTTTATTAGAGGTGGCAAAGATTAAGATGTATTACTCATGATTGGTAGTGTATTTGTTTTCTAGTTGGATATTATATTATTTATCATTTAATAAATAGGATGAAAATGACATACTACCAATTACTGGTAGTGTTTTTTTTGTGAATATCACTTGCATAAAAATTGTAATTTCATAAAAGATTATATACCTAGATTTAATAACAATTTCTTCATAATTTATCTTAACCAATTCATTAATCACTACATTCACATGCATGAATGAGACGATGAATTGGATGGCAAGTGATATTCACCAGTTGTTTTTGGATTTTTTCTATAATTATCGTTGGAATTTGGTTATGTAATGTTTTGTGAAATTACAATTTTTTATGGTTGAAATTGCATTTTTGACTACATAAATGGATTCAACTTCTTGAAAAAGATCTACCTCTATTACACTTGGATTGTGCAAGCTCAACCATTGATATTTGTACTTCCAACAATTCTTCTAAATTTTTTACTAAATTTTGAAAAAAATGATGAACAGAAAAAAATCAAAAAATAACATATTTAAACTAGACTGTAGTTATTGTAATAATATGAGAAGGAAATAGTATGATGTATTATACAATTTACTCTTTCTTTGGGATTTGAAGCCTAGGGTGGGGCTATGAGATGATGTTAGTGGAGACCTACTATCGGTTGGGTTGGGTCTATGAGGTAAATTTCATTTGGTGTGTTGCTTTGTGAGGTTTGACAAGGGGAAATATTAAGCACCATGCACTCAATGAATCACTCATAAGAAATGCCTATTTTTTTATTTATGCATTTAAAATTTTTCTTTACCAAATTAAGTCGGGCGTACTGAAATCCTTCCATTTCTGACAAGTCAAAGTTTTATTTGTTTTGATCAATTTTTTAGAAAACATGGTCTTGAAATTGGCCAAATCCTCTAAAAGCAAAGTTCCATGGACAAAGTTCCTATCATAGGGATGAAACTATAACCCTGTGCTATCAAGTAGCAAGATTCATGAGCTATGATAAACATTAATGAGAAAGATTGGTAAAATGGAGAGTCAACAAAGAATGAAAACAAGTGAGAAACTTATGAAAGGGAAACATTAAGCACCATGTGTTGATTCAATCATTGGATCACTAGACGATGCACAATTAAATCATAAATAATGTGTATATAATGAAGAGGATGCACTATGCATGCATTGATTTTTTTGAAATAAACATAGAGGATGTTGCATTTCTTCATCTTTAAATATACATTTTATTTGATTATGTATAATTTAGGAAATGGTTGATATGTGGGAAGGGGGAAACTTCTATTGTCGATGGAAGAAGGAGAGTAACCTTCCTGGATCATCCTAAATTTGGAAACTAGATGAATCATTCCCTTGTGATGTCATGGCTTGACACATGGGTGGGGTACTGTATGAAGGAACTCTGCAGTATGTTCTGAGGTTGGGAGGAAATGTGTCCTCTCTCAGTCAATTTGTTGTGGATATTCACTGAACAAATAATTATTTCATCTCAATGTGTGTGTGCGGTGAAAATTTAGTAATGTAAACTTGTTGTTTTGTGGTTTAATTGAAACTGTGAATATGTGAAGGAATGGATAAATTCCTGAGTAAAATGGGACATGCTTGTATGTTTTCATTGTAAATCCAATAGTTCTTAAAAATTAAGTTAGTAAGGTATGAATGGCATGTAACCTAGTTAACCATGTAAGTCTTAAGAGGAAATTTTATAGGATATGGATGAATCCTTCATTTGGATAGTGACAAGAGAGCCATGGTGTTTGGAGAAGCCCTGTGTAGGTTTAGGAATTTTACGTCCTAAAGGATTCACTCATCTTATATGGAAAGCTTGCAAGACATGAAATTCTTCATCCAAGTCCCTAATAGAATGCCTTAGATAGTTTAAACCTGGATCCCCAAAGATCTTAGGATTCTGGTAGAACCTTAGAAAAGACTAGAGGAGGAACCATCAGCATGTTAAGTCCTAATTCAAACTTACATCATAAATAATTTAGTGTTTCAATCCAAAAGGATTCACAGCTGTTAGATTGGATTAGCTGATAGATCCTGACCATTGGTCCAGGGATGTAGTCATCGGGATGGTCTATCACAAGGCTATGTTCGGACTCCGACGAGGAGAGATTTGAGTCAACTTCAATCATTGATATGTCAGAGAGTAATATCAACGAGTCTTGGAATGTTTATATGAGATGTGGGCTCATCAGATGGAAGGTTGCAGAGAAGCCCGATGAATTGGGAGTCTGAGGTCCATTGATCTGGCGGGAGACACCTAGTGGGATTCTCAACCATTGGATTATGTGTGAGCCATTCTAAGGAGAAGGATTCATGAACATGAAATGGAGAATAGTTGTAAACCCTAAAACATATGGTAACCATCAGATGGGATGAACATGGAACGTTTGATCCATCAGTTTGTTTTTGGTCAGAAAGAGTTGGTTGGAGTGGTCTATGACACCAGAGAGAAAGTGCTCTAAGGGGGAGGGACTCCAAAAATATAGAAGGACTATTGATTGGTGTGTGGGAAAGATCTAATCTTAGTCGTATATTTCATGGGTCCCATTCGTTAGTATGTGGAATGGGTGTTTAAGTGGAGAGTAATTGTCACGTGGTTCGAGGCACCGACGAGATTAGATTCATTGATTCCATCACCTAAGAACTGTTGGATCCCTATGAATTTGTTATGAGGAAAATTTCTCTATGGATAGGGGTAAACCACAATAGACAGAACGACACCCAAAAATCAACTCTAATCTCAAGTATGCTAGATAAATGAAAATGCTAACAAGAGAAGGCTAGAAGCCTAACTTGTCCGGATGTTCAAAGAAGACCACGATTGAGCTCACGCCCAAATATTTATACCTGCAACTTGTCCTCAACATCCAAGATACAAAAGCATGTGGAAATTATATATAATTATAAACTAGCATAATCCATTACCATGCATAACAAATACGCCCATGGAAAGTAACACAATATTTGTGACATATAATTGGATGAGAAAAGAGTATTTCTATTAATGTAATCAATAGAAGTTCATAGGTGAAAAGCTTCTGTAACGACACATATCAGAACCGAGAAACTAAGTCCCTCCAGCTGGCCCTTCACCATTTCAGTCCTCCACAAAGCAAACTCACAAGTAGTAGGAGTCAATGATATTTTCCATCTCAAGATAGGAAGATCTTGGGGCCTAAACACAAGAATTTCAAACTTTCAAGGACAAAGGGATGCAGACTCAATATGAGGTGAAATTTATGCAGAGTGTCTTTGATCTCAATGATGAATGTCTCCAAGTCTTATATATGGATCAATTTATAGCCTTAAAATTGAATTGAAGGATCGAGTCGAAGCGTTTCCAGTATATGGAAGGTCAAGGATTATGGATCTCATGACATGGCATGGAAACTCGACATAGTTTTTAATTTTTTAGCACAAAACCTGATGTACGTGGGCTATAATGGAGAAACTCATGTATATGTGAGTCGTCTAACTGTGGCTTACGTATATGGACAAAAATTTGTATTTTTTACTTTGGAGTGAGAAAAATGGGGGATTTGAGTCTACAGAGGAAAGTGGAAGGCCACCAAAGCAAGATGAATGGAGTGTGGAAATTTTTTTTATAATAGATGCCCCCTGATGTGTGAGGTCATAGGAGAAATCGCGATGGCCGAAATAAATTATAATTCCCAGAAGTGGAGTAATGAGGACTCATCTGGAAGAACTAGTTACCCATGAGAATATTACAATTCATATTGACTTTGTACACATGGATGCCAATATGAATTACACTATAGATCCATGTGGATATATAACAAATAGTTGTTCATGGCCATGAATAGGAAATAAAAAATGGACATATGCAATAGGCTATCATAGTCATGAACAAGACACAGTGGAGTCCAGCCTCAAAATAAACCGAAGATATTTGTATACAATGGAGTACAATCTGATCTTCCATGATCACTGAAGTCATATAGGTACCAGTATGATGAAAGACCTAAGAATATATGGGGTGTTTCTATTGTAAACTAGAGGTCTTATACACTATCCGCTGAAGGTGCAAGTCCAGATTATGGGAATAAAGGAGTTGAAGTCGAACACAATGAGACTTTGATTGATAACTGGTCATTGAGGTATACCGTTAACGAATGCGAGACAACCCATTGATAATGAAAGTAGGTGTCAAGGAACCAAGTACATTCAAACAAGTGTGAATAATGGTGTTGAACTCGAACACTTGAAGAATCCATCGATCAAAGGACATTGATGTATTCCAAACTGTCGATGGTGGGAAAATCTGCCACTGCCACTGACATTGCAAGCCTCTTGATACTCATAGGACTCTAGATCTCGATTCTAGAAGAGATGAGTTGAACTCGATGGAAGGAGACCCATTGAAAGGAGATCATTAAATCATCTCTCATCATCTAGCGCGAGGTACAAAGCAATAGCTTGATGATTAGGGGGATCTCGGATGAATAGGATTTTCACAAACCAATGACCATGTGTGTCTCTCGCATGTACCAGATGTAAGTAGTACATGAAAGAGACCTTCTTACTAGAAATCAATAATGAAAAATGTCTAAAAAGGTGAGGAAACCACCAATAGGGGTAATGGAATCCAAGACACTGAACAAATCCCAATGTGTGAATAGATTTATTATCATCGAACAAAATGGAAACCCCCCATTTAGTGACCAATGAGGAGATGTCATCTGTTGGGTTCAAGGTTACCTACTAATAATGAAAGTAGGTATAGGGTGCAAGGTAGGAGAAAAACTTCATGTGATTCTGAGATTCACTTGTAAGGGGATGGCCAACATGCAAAGTCGAGAGTTTTGAGGAATGGATGACACGTGCTTATACTTCCTTTGAACAATAGCATGAGATATATGGATAACTTGGGAAACATAGACTTAACACTGATCATTGCCGATATGAGATAATATTCTTTTCCTGCTCGTATTTTTTTTTTTCATAGTGAAAGAAATGATATGATATAGGAGAGGAAACCAGTTTCGTGAGTAAGCAACTAGTTCCAAGAAGTGGAACATGCTTATGCTCAATACAAGGGAACGCATGTGGTACATGGACACTGGGAGGAATGTTTCCTCTATGGGTAAAGGGTTGTCAAGCTGCAAAGGATATATGGAAGGCACTACTTGGATAATGCTGAGAATTGTTGGGGAAAGAGGCTTATAATGAGAAAGCAGGAGCCAGAATTAGGCTCAACAATGCAAGAAGGATAGTGGGATGCAATTACAACTTAAATCAAAGAGTGTCATTTTTCATAGATGTTAGTCTCCTAGTCCCGAAAAAGTATAAAATAATACCCAGGAGAACTCTTCTAGCCAATGGTCACTAGAGTATTTGTTTTTCATAAGTAGTCTACTTGGTTAGAAAAAGGGTTAAACTTATACCAAAATAGACGTCCTTTCAAATCCATTTAGCGAGTGTGAAAGAGACAAGTTCACTTGACAATTATTTTTTTTTCGGGAGTCGGAAAAGATCTTAACTAAGACTCGACGAGAGTCCCATAGGTAGTGGTCGGAATGAGATTGAGTAAGAGTAATGAGGTGCAAATTCGGATCGGGACTATAGAGGAATCCTGGACCTATGAAGTAACTTATGCATGGGAACCAAATGGAAAAAGAGGAGCTAATATAGGGCACCCATGAAAGGTAGGCACTACCACATGAATTACAACACTTCTAAAAAACATAGAAGGTTCTGCGTCGCAACTCAGTGGGGTCGATCCTAAGGTAAAATGATACAAGGAAAGGATAATGAAAAAATGCATGGAAGGGAAAATCTAACCTATATTCTAGTTTCGAGATCATGACCTGTCATAATGGATCGACATAAAGAAATAGACCAAAGAAAATGTCTCCAAAGTCCAGTATATAATACCAAAAACACTAACCCAGAAGTTAATAATTCCAATATCGAAACCTCTGATAAAACATGTGTTAAGGGATACAGAACTTGGAAACAAGAAAAAACTATAAGTACAATATGTGTTAAGGGATACTAGAGACACATCACCCCAAAAAACAGGAGTGGTATCAACCAAAGATTGCATCAACACTATCATTGTATCAACCAAAGAAGGATTAGATTGTTGGGAAACAAAAGGCGACTCACAACCCAAAGGGCTACCAGACAAGGACCGCGCTTCTCGTACCACTACAATAGTAGGGCACAAACGAGTTAGGTGATCTCCATTGAAAAGTTTACAAAGAAACTTGGGCTTACGTCCTATATGTCTAGGCTTCTCAATCGTATCAATTCCCCCAACATGACTTGCAGTGGTCGATGAAATTCTCCCAACATGACTTGCAGCGACTGGTTGTGGCATCTGATACCATGCTCTTAGGAAAGACTGGTTTTGAGATATCATGGGCCAAGAAAGGTTTTGGTATGCACCATGGCCCTACCCAGTAGGAAGTATCCTCCTCCCAACATATTCATAAACATTTGTAAGTGCATCATCATCGAGGAAGTCGCTTGTGAGGAGAAAGTGACATGATAAGGATTACTCATGTGAGGATATATTTGGCCCCCAGATGAAGGAACTTCGTGTGGAGGGTTTCCCATACTATAAAACTGACTCCCGCCTAATGAAACACCAGAGGTTAGAGGGAGTTTTTCCATGAGAAAATAGTTCATAGAAACATGTATAGAGGAAGAAGGATGGATGGACGGGATATAAGAAGTAGAAGGACTTCCCATTTGAGCACTTGATCCTAGAAAAGTGTAGCTAGGATTGGGTATAGGAAGGAGTATTCCAACCTCTTACCATGGGAGTTGGTTGAGGGATATGACCCCCACCAAACGAAAAAGGAGTATAAGGAGGCATCATGCCCCAAGACCCAAAACTACGATTCACATGAGACGACGAAACGAAGGAAGAAAAGGGCGAAGTCATGTCTGGAATACCAATAGAGAAAGGGTTAGAGGCCCAAGGCATAGACTAAGTATTGAAATCCAAACACTGACGATAAGGGAGTCGAGGGGACCCTACTAATAATAAAAGACGCTAGATTCGAAGGGATTCCCGAGACATTCATATCTGACTCAATACTCATGGTAGGATGATTGTGAGTGAAGATATATGCACCACGCTGATTAATTCTACACCTTTTAGAATTAATCATATCTCCGCAAGCCTGCAAAATGTTGCAGTCTTATTTAAGATACCTTTTTAATGGTGAGACAGATTGGCCTGCTGCGAGGTGACATCTATGGGAGAAAGATTCTTGGTAGGTGCTCTCTTGGTCCCAGGAGTCATCATAGGAAGGTCTGAGTTGTTCGTTCCCCTGATATTTCCATACAAGAGACTCCACGATGATTTGAAAGATATCGATTCATCCTTACAATTTATGTGTAAACGGATCCACGGAGCAGTGTTGAAATTATGCATTCAATTTTAATGTTTTTTACTTACTTGAGAAGAAAGAGAATTTTAAATTTTAAATGTTTTGTTTCAGAATTATTTCTATTGTTTTATGGAGTTAAAATATAATAGGAAAAAAATAAGCATCGTACATAATAAAAAAAAATAGAACAAAATGTTAATAATAATAAAAAGGAACAGAATGTCACTGATATATGGGTGAAATTTTTTTTAACCTAAAGTTTAAATAAAAATTATATATTTAAAAAAAAACATATATTAAGACATCCTCATTTTGTGGCAAACAAAAATAAATATCAAACTTTAACACTGCAAAAAAACATAAATTGTACAACTAAAGTTTAATATCCAAGGGCCCTCCCTTTGTTTCAAGGCAAATTCAAGGACTCCAGAGTCGTCGATGGGGTGGGATAAAGTTTCACTCAGTCCACTATTTTTCCTTGATGCCTCCCAGCTTCGACGATGAGAAAATAGGAGAAAGTTTAAGAAGCAATCCCATACCATTCAAAACTACAGTTTCTATAATTTGAGATTGTAATCTTAACTTGTAATGAATGCCCTTGGTTTCCGTGAAAGGGTCTTGCCTATGCCGGAAAGCATTATCCACCATGCACTAAGCAATCATTTTCTTATTGCACTAAGAAAAGGATTGCTTAGTGCATGTGGATATGTACCGAAGTACTTGGTATATTTCACATGCATGGCATGTTATTTTGGGGGTAATTCCCAAGTGCTAATTTTGGCTTTTCATCTCCGACGATTCATTGTCCCATCATGGGAAGCTGCCATCCAGTCAACCTGGCGTTGTTTTCATTATCGCCACTTCCAAGTTACGGCTTATTCCTATGTGGACATGGACGATCGAAAGTTTAGGCGATATAAATTTGAATTTGAACTTAGTATAGAGGTCGGCTTTATTTGAAATTGAATTTTGAAATGGAATGGAGGGAACGTGGTTTTAGAGGGTCGCACGGTTTTAGCAGTGCCTAATGATCATCATCCCACATTCTTCCTGTTTCTGGCAGCTTTGAGCACCGCCATTGTTGCGTGGGAAGCCATCTCTGGTACTTTTGGCCTTGCCTCTAAAATACCATATTTGCATCTATGGTGAGTTCTTAACCAGTTATTGTAGCTGGCATCTTGAATTCATCGAACAGAGTGCCCATTGAGTTTGTTGTTGTTTGTTCGAATAGGTTGTTCTTATAAGATTCTTTGCGAGATCCAGGTAAACTCTACATATATTTCGTCTTATGTTTAAATTTCGTGAAGGCTCTTCAGTACTTACCGGGCTGTATTTTTGTTTCTCTTTTGAATATTCTATTTTCTATTTGACATATTTTCCATAGCATGGTGGGCATCCGCCTTCCCAATGACTTTCGTGGAAATTTATTCAATCAGATACACAGATGAGGAGCAAAGTTATATATCCAAAATAATGGCCATCGTTTTCTCCATTATCTCAATGACCATTTCCGTCGTTCTTGTCCTACCAATTGTTATCCATTGTTATCCACTATTTAAAGCTATGCAAAATCACTTGTCTACCATAGGATGTTCAGGATTCCAAATTCTTTGTTCAACACCCCAACTTTAATATCTGCTCCAAATCAAGGGCTTGATATTCTACCGAACCCACAATCTAGTTTTCAGTGATACTCATTCCTACACTGTACAAAGGCAGTTCAAATTTTTCACTGCTGGGATAAAATTCGATGGTAGTGCCATTGCTAAAATAGTCATGGCAACTGTCAACTTTTATTCATTGTTTAATATGCAAGAAAAAAAATGTTTATTCATTGTTTAATATGCCATAAAAAATGAATAGATTTTATTTAAGCAAATAGTCTTCATACACATATCCAAATCGTAACAAGTTAACTCGGTTGGTGTTAGGTATCTGTATCTAGTCAGTGTATAATTTAATGAGAAATTATTTTACAATGAAATATCTGTCAGTGTATAATTTAAAGTAACAAATGGGAAATTATTTTACAATGAAATATCAGGTCTGTAATATTCATATCACAGTGCAACAATGGACGGTTGGAACTAGCTAGTGTCAAAAGGACACGATGTTGGAATTTGGGATAGCATTAAAATGTTTGATAGATTTTTAATGTAAAACTAATGATTAACGAAATCCATTTTTCATTGGAGTTTGATTAACTCAACTTGGAAGTACAAAGAAATACAATGTTCAAGGAATAATAATATTATCTAAATTTAAAATACAATATTTTTATTTGAGACTCCAGTAACTTTAAAACCATATAAGAAAAGTTTTAAAACTACATGATATTCTTTATTTGAAATATAAGGAGGCTTCTTTTTTAAAACTATATAAGAGAAGTTTTAAAATTACATGATATTCTTTATTTGAAGATATAATAGGCTTATTTTTCTTCTTTGCTTATAAGATATATAGTGTAGTAATGAATCTGATGTTTTGAAGCTTCACTTTCAATGCGTGTTCTTTGAGAGCTATAGAGAATCCATTAAAGCAAGTCTGTATCATTTTAATTGGTGGAGTTGACATGTTATATCAATAATTTGTGATTCATATGAGAGATAATTGTTTTGATAACATATATCTTTTTATAAATAATTCTTTTAACTATTTTAACATATATCTCTTTGTAATATGTTTGGGTTCAAATCATTTAAACTCATGGAATTGACATGTCATTACCAATAATTTGGGATTTATCCGAGAGACAATTGTTTTCATTATATATATTATTTTATAAATAATACTTTTAACTATTATAGAATATATCTCTTTATAAATAATATTTTTAACTATTATAAATTATATATAAATAATAATGTTAATTAGTGACATCAAATCAACTAATATGACCTAAAAAGATGTGAAGGGATTATTACCAAAATCATATTAAGGTATTGAACAACTGAATTGTATATAAATTAAGGAAATGTTTATTAAGTGTGAAATACTTGCTTTGTATAAAAAGTTAATGTGTTTTGAGAATGTGATAAAATTAGTTGTTTTGTATAAGTAGTTAATGTGTTTTGAGAATGTAATAAAATTTGGAGCATTGATATAGTATGACATATTGTTCTAGTAATGATTTAACCATATATTCAAACTGACTTTCCTAAGACTTTAAGCATTACTGAATGAATCTATATTTACTACTAAATTATTCTTGATGCCTTATTAGTCATGGAATTTTGATAACATTTCCACATTCTCTTACTGCTACTAGATTCTATCCTCATAAACTCTATAGACCCAATAGACAGTCTAGCAATTGAATGGGTTGTGGAGTTGATTCTTTTACTATACCTGGGACAACTTGTCAAAGAGGTACACACCCAGCCAAGGGATTTCACTTTGTTGACCAATATCTCATTATATTGATACAGATAGAATGATAATATTGACTTTCATATCTCTTTACACATTGATTACAAAGTGAAGTTCTTGGAAAAATCCACCATTGATAATATAATGTTACTAGGGAAGGTATCTCTATATGCTTTAAAGATATCTCTATAAATTCTAAATTGGTCATCCCACCATCAAGCCATATGAAAATTGTTAATTTAGATTAATAAATATTTCCCTAAAATTACAGAACAAAATCACATACGCATTCATACTTAAGGATAAAAAATCTAAATTAGTCATTCCATCATCAAGACATATGGATGTTAATATATTGATTGATATTTCCCTAAAATTAAAATGAAATCACATACTCAAACTTGAGGGTCAAAAATCATAAATGTTAGATACCTTATAACTCTCAAAATTTTAAAAGTCGATAAAAAAATCATAAAGACAAGCATATACATAACAAAATTAAAATATCATAAATTGAAAATGATTGAACTAATATCATTTTGATAGTTGGAATGATTTTTATTCACAAGTTAATATAAAAGCATCCACAAGATATTTTAACATCTTATTTTTTTCTTTATTTTTCACTGTTTTAATATTTAAAATTTTCTTAACAAGTGTCATTGCTCTAGATTTGAACAAGTATACAATAACTTATCAAAATAAGTAAGATATTTTACCATCTTATTTTTTCTTTATTTTTTATTTTTCATTGTCTTAATACTTAAAATGTTCCTAACAAATGCCCATGATGTCTTAACAAGCATCAAGCAACTTAAAAGTATCATATTTATTAAAAAAACACACACATTTATTTATGATGAATGGTGTGATTCATAATATTACCTTATAAACATGACATAATGATTGCATCCACTTATACCCATGTAAGAGTGTTGATGTAATTTTTCCTAACATTTACTTCATGGAGATGAGATATGATTTCATCACCTTATATCTATTTAAGTATGTTCATGTAATGTTATGGTTGATTTCCAAGTTTTGTTTATTAGATATATTGGAATTTTAGATATAATCACATTATAAAAGTATAATTTAGAGGTTTACTTAATTAGTGTTAGTTAAAGTGTAAATTTAAGAATAAAAATGTTAAAAAGTAAAGATGTTGTGTGGGTATCTTTATTATCATAATATTTAATGAGCACACTTTTAGATCATCATTGCAATGTATGATGAACCATACAATACATCTTACAGTGGTGAATTGCTTGATTACAAATGAGGTTAAACCTTTCTCATATATAGGCTTGGTTTATTCAATTGAAACTCCAAGTGTGGGACCACAACCTATGAATGTCCACATAAATCAACCAATATGTCCAGGTACATATTCCCCGTGTGGACCTAGTTGGCATCATCAGTCACCCCTATTTGGTCAACACCCTTAGTTATTTAACCCAATCAACGACTACCTTAGTGGGTCAACCTAGTTAATAACTACTAGGTTGGAATGTTGACTATTTGTAAACCCATTGTAGCTATTGATTGGGTTGACCCACTAAGTTCATTGTTGATTAGAATAACTAACTAACTAAGGGAGGTTGATGGTGTCGAATGGGTCTACCAAGGGAATGTGTACCTCAACTCATCGAGTGTCTTAACTTATGTGGACATTTGTGTCTTGCGGTCCCACACTTGGGGTTTTGATTGAAGAACCCAAATCTATATTTTGAATATGTTTTAGCCTCATTTGTAATCAATAATTTCATAGCGAGATTGTAGTTGTTCAATAATTGGAAACCAGATTTCATAACAATATTATAATTTTGACAAACCCTAATGTATCATTTATCCTTACCAATACATAACTTTTGTGGTTTATTCTAAGATCCAACTATGAAATGTGAAATAACTAGTATGTTTCTTATGCATCCTAAGTTGCAAATAGTCACTTGAAAGGGTCCTTTTAAAGGTTGTTTTAGATCCTATTGAATTACCAACCTATCCAAATATATAACATTTTCTATGTTTGGTTCCAATTTTTTGCTTCAGTCATTATTTTTTACTATAAACAGATGTGTATTTTGGTGACCTTCTTGTAAACTCCTTAATACAATATTATTTCATTATAATTGGAATTTTATCCCCTCTTGTTAAAATACTTATTATCTTATTAATTAAGAGGAAAAATGGTTTCATCTCTTAGTTTAATTTAAATTCCATTTTGTAACACCTTTTTATAAAATTTAGCATATGTATTTAAATAATAAGAACCTACAATAAAATTGTACTTACAAATTTGATATTCTAATTTTTTTAACAAAAAATTTCATTTATTTATTTTATTAAAAAATAATTAACTGCATTTTATCTAAAAATAATTAATTGAGTGTGGGTTCATGAAGGGGCATGACACACCCAAAAGATATGATGTTTCTCACAAGTGACCCTTGTAGTTTCTATAAGAGCAAGGGAGCACAACCAAAGGAGGCATAGAAGATTGGCAAGGATATTTGGAGAACAAGTCTGAGGCAAGTATGAGGTAACGAATCGAGGCAGAACTGCCAATATGGAAGACAATTAGCCAAGGATGGGATGCTCTGGGAGATTTTGGGGAAGTTAAGAAACGCAAGTCTGTTGGCCAACTTTCGTATATGCACATTTACGAAGGTTGGCTTATGTATATGAATGCTTCCACACATATTCCCATTTATAGATGGTGAATTCCATATATGTGCATTTATGAAAGATGACCACTTCTGTAAATTCTTATTTAAGGAAGCTGACCACTTCCGCATATACGAAAGCCAACTTTTGTAAATGTAGAGCACCTCGCCACTCTTGGTGAAATAATTTGTAGTTGGAATCCAAAGATCTTTTGTAAATGCGCATATATGAAAGTAGTCGACTTCTGTATATGCGCATATAGGTGAAAGATGAAGACAAAGGGTGTGTCTGTGTGTGTGTGTGTGAGAGAGAGAGAGAGACNGGGGGGGGGGAGAGAGAGGGAAGGGGGTAGATAGAGGAAAAGAGAGAAAGGGGGGAGAGTGGGGGAGAGGGATGGAAGGAGGGGGATACGGTGAGAGAGGGAGGGTTATATGCAAGAGGTAAAGAGAGAAGGGAGGTGGAGAGGAATTGTTTGAGAGTGTGTGAGAGAATGAGAGGAGAGATAGTGGGAGGGAATGGGGAAGAGAGAGGGAGGAGGGTGGTAGAAAGAAAGCTTGTGAGAGCGTTAGAGGGAAGTGACAGACTTTCGTATGCACACATATACATAAGCCAATTGAATTTTGTATATGTGAATATACAAAAGTCGTCCACTTCTGTATATGTGCATATACAGAAGTTGACCACTTCCATAAATGCACATATACGAAAGCCACCTTCTGTAAGTGAACATATACATAATCTCATTTATTGTAAGTCCGCACTTTCAAGTTTTTGTAAACATGATGATGGTTTCCTTTAACCCTCAACCCCCACCTCTTATTTTCATTACATGCGGTGGTTTCCCCTTCGCCAGAGTCATCTGCATCATTAATCTCGACTCCATAAGGCAATAATTAAGAATATCTCAAGTTGAGGCATGTTACTATTTATGCATGCATTGATACATTTTTAAGGAGGTTTAGAGAAAAGCTTTATCTTGTCACATAAAGAGAACCAAATGTGAGAACAAAATGTCAAAAACTAGAACTCTTTAAAAATGGTGCACAATACATCATAACAATGCTTGTATTCCTAGTGGGAGACAAAATATGCCCTATAATTGTCATGTGTGGTAGTTTAAGGCCTCCTTCATGGACATAGAGGCCATAAATCCTCATTCAGGGCCTAAGGCCCTTGATTTAATCTCTCAACCATTATCATGGCCTTGATACTTGTCTATGGTGCACAATACTTACTAACATTGTTCATATTCCCATAGAGAGATGGAATATCTCCTACAAATTATAGGATCGGTGGTTGGATGTCTTTTTCATGTGCGTCAAGCATGAGATGACTCATTCAAGTCCTAAGTCTAATGTTTCCATCCCCCAACTATTGTGAAGGATCTGAGGTCAATATGTGGTGTGTAATACCTACTAACCACCCTCATAGTCTTAGTTGGAATCCAAATATATTCTACATAGGTTATGATTGATGGCAGGAGGCCTCTTCCATGGCCATCGATCGCGAGAAGCTTCATTTAGGGCCTAAGGCCCTTGATTTCATCCCCCAAGCATTGTGAATGCCTCAATATGTATCTATGGTTTATATACCTAGTATATATATTGGTATATATACTAGGTATTTATGTCGATATATATACAAGTATATATATACAATGGTATATATATCAGTATATATACAAGTATATATACTGTTATATATATACATCCTAAGTGGGCCTAATGGTTAAGAACATGTGTTTCCTCTTAAGAGGTCACAAGTTCAAATCTAGAGGGGAGTAGGGTATGTATACCTCCGTAGACTTTACCAGTGAAATCGCTGGGCAGAGAGGGGTCCCTTGTCCCACAAACAAGGGGGTCTCATACACCAATTTGGTGTGGCTTGGCCATGACCTTAAAAAATAGATTATTATATATAGTATATGTCAATATATACTAGTATATATAACAATATATATACTTAGTATATGTATCGGTATATATACTTTTATATATACCTAGTATATATACCGATATATATACTTGTATATATATCGACATATATACCTAGTATATATATCGGTATATATACTTCTATATATATCGAAATATATACCTAGCATATATATCGATATATATACTAAGTATATACACATCAGTATATATACTAAGTATATATACATACTTAGTATATATTGGTATATATACTTTGTATACATACATAGTATATAATTAGTATATATAGCGATATATATACTAAGTATATATATGGGTATATATACTAAATATATATACCATTGTATATATTTTTAGTATATATACCCATATATATACTTAG
>JASDQU010100941.1:321057-359268 GCA_032191745.1 Picea mariana | reverse complement strand
TTTGGGTTTCCACGTAAAACACTGGTGTACTGTGTATGTGTATGATTGTTCATTTGTTCATTGCTTATTTACTCTGCAGTTATTGGATAATAATGCTTCATTGATATAACACTTGGATTATATGGTTAAATTGCTCTATTACTGATTCACCCCCCCTCTCAGTAATCCAACAACTGTTAGAGTTAATACTACGTGTTTCCCATATAGGTAATACTACGTGTTTCCCATATAGGTAAAGGAACTAATGGAGGAGTTAAAACATGCACATTAATTATTCAATATATGTATGAAAAACTTTGAGAACTTTCCACAATAAAAATGCTAAATTGAATACACAATTACAACGAGGGAAGTAATCATGTCAACTCACAATTACAACGAGGGAAGTAATCATGCCAACTCAAACACTTTCTAGATTTGACATCAATAAATAAGGGTCTCAATTTTATGGAAAGTGCAATCAAAAGGGTTTTTTTATACGATTTTCATTTTCCTAATATCTGTCATTGATAGCCACAATATTTGGATATGGCTTCCAACAAAAATACACCATCAAACAAATGGTGGGGTCTATGCATGTAAACTTAACGTAATATTTCAACAACTTATGCTACTAAAAGGCTTGTATATTTTTAATTTAGTGCTACTCATATGAGAAATGGGAAGGAGAATATGCATATTTTAGTAATTTTCTCAAGAAGAAGACAACGTAAATTTCTCATAAGTTTTTCATTATTGCGGTTACTTCGTTTATATGCCATTAAATTACTTTGTGGGGTTGCCTTAAATTTTAGGTTTTTTTTCTTTTAATTATCTTCAATCCATATTGAGACTATGAGATGTTATTACATTGTTAAAATGGTCAGGTTCAATTTTTATTTAGAAAATGAATGTTGGTTATGTTAGGATATTTAAACACTCAAGAATTACTTAAAATCAACTTCTTGTAATGTATTTTTTAGCTAAAGTGTTTTTCTTTAGTATGTATTGTAATTATTTAATTTAATGATCACAATTATGTTCTAGACATAAATTGATTGAACGATTTTTCTTCTCCTTGATACTAACAACTATAATGAAATATGGATTGATCTTTGATTGGTCCATGATCTCTATTTGAAATAATGGAGGGTCATTTGTTGATGATTGTGAAAAACTCATATGTAAATTATTTTCCTCTTGCACTAATATTTTGCCTCAAGTAACCACACTGGTTAGGATCGTAGACTGTTTAATTGGTGTATTGACATTTGCTTTCTTTGTGTGAGTAGTTTTCTTAAGGTGTCTGACCTATGTGGATATGCCATGCTTATTGAACATGGTATCAAAGCCCCTACAAAGACCCATGTCAGTTGTTGATCAAGATCTTGAACGTTTGTTGCTGCATGCATGGAAGGAATTTTGAATTATATTGTTCTTGAGCGTTTTTGGGCTAAGAGAGAAATTCCAGTGCATCCAGGGCATTAGTTTTAGTTGGAAACCCTTCCAGTGCATCTAGTGCATTAATTTTAGTTGGAAACCTTTTTTCTTTTACCAAAAAATGTTTTTGTGTACCCAAGAGATGACCATTTTTATTAGATCCAAAGATATACAGTTTCATTATGATTTTCATAACCTCTTTCATTCTGTTTTAATATTTCAGTTCAGTCTTTCTTCTTTTATTTCTAGTTTGATCCCTTTCTAGTCTATGCATTCTCTTTGTCGTGCATTTTGTGCGATCTCATTATGTCAAAAATAGAGTGGAAAGTGTTTTCTTTTCTGCATATTCTCTTTTCCTCGTGCTTTGTGAGATCTCGAAAAATCTGAAATAGAGACAAACATGCATTTTTCAAATAGACTAATTGAGATTTAACCTCGATCTTATAAAGTTTCGAATTTGTTTTTTTGAAAAATTTGTTTGTTTTTGTGTGTGGCTATGTTAAAAAATTTTGTAGGAAAAACAAGGGTTTTAGGGGTAAGCATGCCCTTTGAGGTTAATTTTTTTTTATTTTTTTTTTTATTAACATTTGTTATATATTTTGCATTAGCTCACTTGGTAAAAAGTTGCCCTATTAAATTAGAGGTTTTTCACTCCAATCTTCCTTTTCATTACATTACTTTTTGAAAAAGTTCATGCAACTTTAAGTTATAATATAACTTTATTGTAAAGTACATTTCTCTTAAGTTATAAAAGTGAATCACTTACAAAACAACTTTAATGTTATTTTAAAGTTATTTTTTGCATGCAACTTTAAATTATAAAGTAACTTCATTATAAAAGTGTTTCTCATTTATTTTATAAAAGTGGATCACTTACATTATAAAGTAACTTATTTATAAAAGTGAGCATATAGGGAAAGCTAGAGAAGGAAGATATTTTTTCTTACTCAATAACCTTATTGCACACCCATCACTACATTGATCAACCTCCACTTGCCATGTGGCACCTTGGTTTAGTGTTATACTTTTCTTCAAAAGGGCATAACTTTGACACCTATACTTTGTTTTTAGGGTCCTTCTAAAAAAACATTTGCCCATTTTTTCAAGAGCTTTCCATCTAAACAAATAGTTTCTTCTTTTGAAGCCATATTACCTGTATATTGCACTATGGCTAGTCCAACCAATCTCATGCTAACCAGTTCAAACTACTTCTCATGGAAATCCTGTATGGAGGATATACTACAAAGTAGGGGACTTTATTGGGTTACCCTAGGAACAAAAATTGCCATATTAATGCATTAAAGATAAAAAAAAATGGGATAATATAGATGACAAATCATATGGATTAATAAGAATTCCTATCTCCAATGATCTTCAGTTTCACCTTCAAGGAATCAAGACCCTAGATGCAACAAGGAAAAAGTTGGATACTATGTTTGGTAAACACAATAAGATTCAAGCCCACCAACTCAAAAATCAATTGATTGCCTTAAATCCTAGTGATTTCTCTTGCATTGAATATTTTATATCTAAATTCAAAGCACTTTAATATTTACTTGCAAAATGTAACATAATCAAGACAAATGACCAACTTATATATGCTACTCTTGCTAAGCTTGACATTGCCAATTCTGGTTTTGTTTCTAATTTTCACTCCAACATAAAGAGATCTTATTAGTCACAGGGATCCTTATAAAATTCCCTATCTTGAGGTTTTTTGTGAATCTTTGATTAGAGAGAAAGCTAAGTTCTTGCATCTTGGAGTGATCAACATTATAGGTACATCTGACAAAGACTTAGTGGCACAATGCTTTGTAAACTACCATGGATATTCCATTGGAACAATTTGTCACAACAAATATTATAATATAATGAAATATTTTATTATGTAGTTTATTACCTTAGATACCAAATTTAATAATACTAGCGTAGTGCTCAAAATTATGGAAATAAATGAAATTGAAGTGACAAAAACAAGAAATGAACACACCATCCACACAAATGAACATAATATGCGACATGGGAAACCCAATATGGGAGAAAACCCAGCTAGAAGGTGAGGCCTATTCTCTACTCTCTTTTTCTTAGTTATGAAAAGCAAGTATAAAGAAGTGAGAACTCATTATGGAGTTGTCATGGACACTTTTGTTTGAATGGTTGTTATATAATCTTATACCTCCTCTATTATTCTTTAATATCCCACTCCTAGATGCTCTACTCAACTGTGGAGAAATAACAAAACAAAATAATGGAACCCCTTCTTTTCCTAGCGGCCTAATATTTAACATAGTTTGATAGTTATCTAGGGTTAGGGTTAGGGTTTTTGCATGCCTCAACTCTCAATTAGTTTTATGGTTTTGGACCATCTAGAATATTCTTGAAAGTCCATATGTGACTAGCCCTACATGTGTGAGTAATGAATATTGATGTGGCATCCACTTAGTACCATGGTGGTCAATAAGGTAGGTCAACTTGTGGAGTCATAAATTTCACATACAAACTCCAATTGAGGTGATTTTTTCACTGTTTGAAATATTACAGTGTGTAGAATAGTGTCAAGGTGGTAGAAGCAAAGATCATGAATTTTTGACACCAAAAAGTGTCATTTGATACCTCAAATGGGCTCTAGAATTTTCTAGACACCAAATCACCAAACCATGACCTATCCCTAAAATGGGCTCTCCAAGCCAATTCTTCCAATTTTTCCTCTTAGAAAATACCAAGATAGATGAAAAATTATATAATGATCCATTTCATATCACACAATAGAAGGATAAATCCATGAATCCGAAGAATCAACATCCTTGCAATAATAAACAAAACAAGGTTCCAAACCCTCTCAACCAACTCCTACTCCCAGTGATGATAAAAGAACTAAATCAAAAGGTAAGAATATAAAGAGACATCATAATTTTTGTGGGTGAAATGGTCATCTAGAGTCAAAATTTTCCAAGAAGATGGAAGTATTAGAAACAATAATGAAGATGCACAATATCAATCTTGATTCTTCTTCTTGTAACTCTTCTTCTCATGGACATACACTTTTTGCTTCTAGTTTTTCCTTCAATCCAACATCTACTTCTTATTCTAATGAGTGGTTTATTGATTATGGAGCATCTTATCATATGGATGATGATAAAGCCATATTTTTTTCTTTTAATGACTGTAACACTAAACACATATTTGTTGGTGATAATAGATGTCTTAGTGTTGTAGGGTTTGGAATAGATTAGTTAGATGATGGCCATTTTAATGATGTATCATGTGTTCCAAGTCTTTCATGCAACCTTCTATCATTGTATCAAATCACTCATTTGGGTGAAGGTAAAATAGTAGAATTTTCACATCACCAAGTTGTAATAAAGGATTTCAAATATCTTGAGCATGTCATAGAAACTAGAATTGTTGATGATATTACCAAGATGTACAAATTTGACAAAATTGGGTCATCATCTCTTCCATTAGTTTTTATTTCTCATAGCATTGAATTGAGAAAACTTTGGCATGAGCAGTTTAGTAATCTAAACTATTGTTCATTGCAGTAACTATGTAATTGGAATATGGTGACTAGTCTTCTTGTTATTTCTTGCAGAGAGTGTTTGTTCCAATTGTGTTCTCCACAAACATCATCTGGATAGTTTTGACAAGCCTCTTGGCATGCCTTAGACCCCTTGCAACTTGCTCATAAATATTTGTGTGGTCCAATTGCTTATACTTCTTTCTCTGGGTTCAATTACTTCTTAACTTTTATTGATGACTTCTCCAGATACACTTGGGTTTATTTCTCAAAACTTAATAGTGAAAATTTTGACATTTTTTTGGCCTACAAGGCCCTTGTAGAAAAATAATCTAGAAATTGACTTCATAAGCTAAGAAAAAATAATGGAGGTGATTATGGTAACAACAAATTCATAATGCATTGCACTACATAGAGAATTCAGATGCAACATACTCTTCTACATGCACAATAGAAAAATGGTTTTGCTGAGAGAAATAATTACACATTAAAGGAAATGACAAATTGTATGATCCAATATAAGGTATTAAGTCCTCATTTTGGGTAGCAGCCATTAATTTTGAAAAGCACATCTTCAATCACACTCCCATGTCAAAGGATTTAAAATATGTAACACTAGAATAAGCATGTAGTAAAATTAAAGTATATGTACGCCACTCTTGTGTGTTCGTTAGTGAAGCATGGGATAACATTTCCAATGAGAAAATAAAATCATTATAGCCTAAGAGTGAGAAGTGCATTTTTGTTGTATATTTTGAATATGTAAAAGGTTACAAAATTCTTCAACCTCATTCCAATTAAATTATTAGTAGGAGGGATGTTAATTTTAATGAAGGTCTCTCAGCTCATGAGCTTAATTCCCTGGTTGTGTCATCTTTGGCCCACGAACCATCTTAAAAAATTGTGCCATATTCTATTTCCAACTTTTCTACTAATTCTCGTATTCAGGTTTCTTCTTCAGAAGATGATAGTGACGATGAAAATCCATCTCCTCCTACTCACATTCCTCCAATTGGGCCCATTGAACATGAACCTACACTAACACAATAACTTCCTTAATGGGTTTGTACAACATGAGAAAAACTGGTGATCTTGTTGGTGATCTTTCATATTGGTGTTGTACATGTTCATAATTCTAGTGATTCTTCTCTATGTTGGCTCAAGTTTAAGAAATTCATGATCCATTAACATTTGTAGAGGCTTCTGGCCATCTAGATTGGGACACAAAAATGGATGAAGAATATATTTCCTTAATGGTGAAAAATACTTGGGATCTTGTACCTCTTATGAAAGGAAGAAAACTTATCATATGAAAATGGGTGTATATAACTAAGTATGCATTAGATGGAAGTGTTGAAATACATAAGGTTTGGTTAGCTACCAAAGTATTTTCCCAAGTAGAAGGAATTGACTATAATGAAATATTTTTCCTTGTAGAAAAAATAAATTCCACCCTTCTTGTTCTAGCCCTTTCCACTTCGTATAATGGGAGGTCCATCAAATGGATGCTAAAACTACCTTCTTTCATGGGGATTTTCAAGAGGAAATTTACATGGAACAACCTCCTGGCTATATTCAAAATGACTCCAACCTTTTTTGTTACCTTTAGAAATCTCTTTATGGCATTAAGAAAGCTCATAAGGCTTGGTATTCTAAAATGGATAGATTTATTCTTGACACTGGCTTTTTTAGATGTCATTCTAACCATAATGTCTATACTAATAAGGTAGGAAACCATTTTATTATACTTGTTCTAAACATTTGCTGACCCCAAACTTTAAACACATGTGAAATCCAACATTAGGAAGAAATTTGAAATTTGAAATGACAAGCTTAGGACATTTTCATTATTTTCTTTGCCTCCAAGTCTTGCAAACTAAAGAAGGAATATCCATTTCCTAGTCTAAGTATGCATGTGACCTTCTTCTCTACTTTCACATGGAATATTTTAAACCAAATCCATCTCCCTTCCAGTTTGGATTCAAACCTGTTTCCACATGTACTGCACTCAAAGTAGATGTCACTTTATACTATCAATTACTTGGCAGCCTTTTGTATTTGACACATACTCATATTGATATTTCCTTTACTGTCGAACCCGGTCTTATTTCCTGATATATGCAAACACCCCATGAGAGTTATTGGAAAGAACAAAGAAGGATATTTTGGTATATCTGGGGTATAGTTCAGTTTGGGATATAATACAATTAAGGGGGGACTCTTTTGTTGGTTAGTTTCACTAGTTCCAATTGGGTTGGTGACCCTGATTATTAGAAGTCTATTGTAGATTATGTTTTAAGTCTTGGTATTGGACCTATCACTTGGGCTTGTAAGAAACAACATGGAATTGTTATTTCTTTAACATAAGAAGAGTATAAAGTGGTAGTTATTGCAATATCAAGAAATCTTGTGGCTTCGATAAATCTTTTTAGAGTTTGGATTCCAACAACGACATCCAACCATGCTCTAGTTCGATAATCAAAGTGCCATTTAGCTCACCTAAGATCTAGTTCAACGCCAGTGTGGAAAATACATCGAGCTACATGTTAATTTCCAAAGATTTGAAAATACAATCACTACACAAGATCTAGAGAACAATATAGAAAATCTCCTTTATACCCTTAGGGTAGGGAAGCACCATACAATAGATCCTATTACGGAAGGGATCCACTCTTGTTCACTTTCCTCTTCAAGAGGGAAACCTCCTAATGCGCTACTAATACAAATACAATACTTCTTGACTTTCCCATTACATTGCTTGAACCCCTTTATATAGTGTTACCAACCAAGAACATTCTAGAGGATGAACCTTCTAGTAAGTCCTCTTACATTTATTACATTCGCACTAGGAATTATTTATTAAAAGTGTTCTATATACATAAACATACTTATCTATTATGATTCCTTTGGGTACCTTCCTAAGTACCCCATATTATTCCCCTAGCTACACTACATTGCATCCCCCTTATGAAAGCATTGTCCACAACACTTATTATGGGGGTGTACAACCATATACCAGGATCCCTGGATACATGTGGACCATAATATTGAAGTATGTTGGAGAACCAGGGTCCCATGTAGGAGTGCAAGCCACCATGTTGAAGTAGTCCAACCACCACTATAAACTTGGGTCCCATGTTTAAGTGCTCAAGTGAACTCCACAATGAAGATATCGAAACTCAATAGCCAACTAAAAATGATGCTCCAAATATCGACATTGGTCATGTGGATCCAAATATGTAGAATCGAGCAAACAATCATCCAGCAGTATTGGAGAATAAGAAAAATGAAGAATAATGTGCATGGAAGGCTCTTGTATAATCACCAGGATGTGCTCTACATGAGGTGGAGTAGAGTCCTCAAATAGAATATGGAAGTGGTTGTCATCCCAGAAATGACAACTATCCATATATAAATCATCAAAATCAGCCTCAAAATCATACCAATAATATACTTCTTGATTATATTCATCCCTAATTTCCTCCATAATATATCTTTGTGGCATGGCAAGTGTGATCACTTGAATATTTTGAACACCTTCCTGAATATTTTGAACACCTTTTTGAATACTTGTCTTGAGGGTTTCAAACTCCCGTTGGAGTTCCATGAGGAGTCAAGAGTGAATATCCATTGGAAACACCACATATAATATACCAAAATAAATATCTTAAAATTCTCTATCCAATGGCACTGATTTGGTAGCAAATTTATTACCATGTCAAACTTTATGAGCTCTAAAATCTCATTGTCATCATGAAAAAACCCTAAAAAATGGTTGATTTTAAATCAACGATATCTTCACTTCCAGAGCTCCGATTTTGAAGATTATTTTTTTAAATGGGACAAATTTGCAAGAGGAACTTAGATTTGTAATTTTTTTGGAAAACTTGGCACCAATTGCTACATAAATAATCAAAATTGTGCGGTTGTCTGTGGAAAAACCCTGAAAATTTGGAAATTTTAAAATGTTGATAACATGACTTCCCATACTTTATTTCTAACAATTTTCTTTTTTGAAATTAGTTTTTTTTTTTGAGAGGAACTCATATCTACAACCATTTTTAGCAAATTTTGCATAGAAAGCTAAAGGGATTGTCTAGAATGTCGCGACCCTCTTTTTATTCATCTTTTGAAACTCTGCAAAAAAAATGCCCCTTTTTTGTTTCCAAAGAAAGTGCTCTGATACCACTTGTTAATTTTAAAATATCTAAAAATACAATCACCACACAAGAAACCCACACTTTATTGTTATGAAAACCCTTAGTCTAGGGAAACACCGTACAATAGATCCTATTACAGAAGGGATCCACTCTTGTTCACTTGCCTCTTCGAGGGGGGCAACTTCCTAATGAATTACCACTCCAAATATAATACTTCTTGACTTCCCCATTACATTTCTTGAACCCATTTATATAGTGCTACCAACCACCTAAGAAAATTCTAGAGGAGGAACTTTCTAGAAACGAAACCTTCTAGTAAGTTCTCTTACATTTATGTCAATGTGACTAGGCCTTATTTATTTAAAGTAGCATTTATACATAACAATACTTATATACTATTATTCCCCTTGGGTACCTCCTTAGGTACCCCGTATTATCCCCCCTAGCTACACTACACTACAAGAAAGCTTCTTCAAGATCACATTCTCAAAGCCTTTTATTTCCCTAAAGATTATCATGTTGTAGACATTTCCACAAAATCTCTTATAGAAGTGAAGTTTTCCAAACTTCTATCTATAATAGGAGTTGAGAAATTTGTCATTAAGGGGGAATAGGCTCTATTGCATCCTTCTTCTATTGTGTCAAATTTGTAAATCCTTTAATCCTATCCCGAGTTGTTCTTAAAGGGGGATGCTAGGATATTTAGACACTTAGGAGTTAGTTAAGATCAATTTGGTGTAATGTGTCTTTATGTAAAGCTTGTTTCATTAGCATGCATTGTAATTATCTAATTTCACAGGTCACAATTATATTCTAGACATAAAGTGATCCGATGCTTTATCTTCTCCTTGATACTAATGACTATATTGATCCATGGCTTAGCACTCGATTGGTCCATGATCCCTATTTAAAGAGCATGGAGAGTCATTTATTGATGATCAATTGTGAGAAAACCATATGTAAATTATTTTCCTTTTACATTAATATATTTCCTCAAGTGATTGCGTTAACTAAAACCATGGATTATTCCCTCTCTAAGGGTTTTAACCACATAATACATTGGTATATTGATCTTTAATATGTTTTTGTGATTATCTTAATGTATTCAACCTTTATGGATATCCCCTCTTTATCAAACATATTAAAACATATTATGAAGAAAATTTCATATTTTTTTTTTATTATCGAATCTATTCTCAGGTCCCAATTATCAACTAATTACTTGTTGACTATCTATTCTAGATTCCTACAAAACACAAAAGATATTAAACATCAAAACAATTCTTAAGTTGGGAACGATGAACGATGAACGATCAACCTCAACAAAAACCATTTATTAATAGGATACAAAATATTATTGTTTAATTCCTTGTTTACCAATATCTGTGATTTAATATTCATGATAAACATACCTAGTATGCAGTGGGCATTTAAGGCAAAGTTTAGTTTAAGACTCTCCCAAATAAAACACAAACATTATTAAAAATAATGGGCTATATTTCATTAATGTGATATAAAATTTGAGGCAAACTTCAGTTTAATACTCTCCCAAATAAAACACAAACATTGTTAAAAACAATGGGCTATATTTCATTAATGTGATATGTTTATATATCCAAGCTCTTTAAGTGTCTAATTCATGCATTACCTACATAATTGATGTTCCCATCCATTAGAGAAGGCTTAGAAAATGAATATATCACATATTCCATTATTTTAGTGTCATATAACAGAGACTACACTCTTAGTTTAGGTTTTATTCTCATTTTCCTTCGACTCTCTAATAATAACGAAAAAATAAAAATAGTATAATACTCATCTAATTATAAAAAGATATATATTTTATTGAATTTATATATTTACATTTTATCAATTATATGTAATAACGAAAAAATAAAAATAGTATAATACTTATTTAATTATAAAAATATATATATTTTAATTATAAAAAGATATATATTTTATTAAATTTATATATTTACATTTTATCAATTATATGTACATATAAGTTAACTAAATTTATATTTCATTCACATTAACTTTAATTATATGTACATTTTAAGTGTCTAATTCATGCATTACCTACGTAATTGATGTTCCCATCCATTAGAGAAGAGAAGGCTTAGAAAATGAATATATCACATTTTCCATTATTTTAGTGTCATACAACAGAGACTACACTCTTAGTTTAGGTTTTATTCTCATTTTCCCTTGACTCTCTAATAATAACGAAAAAATAAAAATAGTCTAATACTTATCTAATTATAAAAAGATTATATTTTGTTGAATTTATATATTTACATTTTAACAATTATATGTACATAAGTTAACTAAATTTATATTTTATTCATATTAACTTTAATTATATGTACATTTTATCAATTATATGTATATATAAGTTAACTAAATTTGTATTTCATTTACATTAATTTTAAGGTTATATGATTAATAAATTTATGTTTCAATCAAGTTCATATAATTTTAAATAGAATTTAGTTAAAATAAAGTTAATTTTAATTGAATATATTTTTTAAAATTATAATTGGGAGACTTTATATTAATAAAATTTATAACAAAGTTCGTAACAAAGTTACAACAAAATTTTGATTTAAAGTTTTTCAACAAAATCCAAAATGAAAAGATTGACTTTCTGCATATAGCTATACTTATCTAGATCCTTAAGAAATACATCCGAGTATTTATTAGTGGTATATATTTAACAAAAAAATACTAATGACCTAATAACTTTGTAAAACATTAAACTTAACAAAAGACATGTTGGTTGGCTTCTTCGTCCATTGTTGCATTCACAAATTCTGAGTCTTGTTTGACAATTTCTATATCTTTTACTAATTGATGCATTGTTTCCTCTTCCTTAAATCCCCCACAATTGGAGTTGACAGAGTGCACTTGATTAGAGGCTCTAGAGTGCTCTCCCTTGCTTAAATTTATGACCATGTTCTTGAGCATATTGTATTATGCCTCTCGAATATCTATTTAATGCTTCTGCTGGACCAAAGCACCCATGATTGTTGCAATTTGAGTGGTGATCTGATGGTTAAATTCATGTATTTTTGTTGAGGAAATAAAAAATTGAAGTTATGTTTCCTTGAATAGACTCCTCATGCGTCCTTAATACCCATCTTATCTTCTACAACTTGCAATAGTCCATCAAAATCTAAAACAATCCAAGCTCCCATTCGATGATAAGAGTTGAGAGCTATCTTCAGTCCTATACCTACACTTTACTAACAAGCCCCTTAAGGCCCGAGGGTGAGTCTCACGAAACACTATACTGTTATGCCCTCATAGACCAAAGAAGAATTCAGAATCATAGAGAGAACCAACAGAGGATACAAAGAAACTTGGGTTAGACCTTCAGGACTTGATGATGAATTAAACCAAACAAGATCCAACTTCCTAGAACAAGAAAAAAATAGAGGATTGTTCTTACACTCCCAATTAGCCCATAAACTACTCAAGCTAAATTCAAAGTTGAATGAGAAAACTTCAATGGAACATACCTTCTCCAAGATGAGACCAATTTCAACAAAAGGATCAAAAATCCCCCATGAGTAGAAACAAAAACAAAATTCGTCACTACTTTCCTTTCAAAACAAGAAGGAAGTTGAGGGGGAGGCTTACCAAGATTCAAAGAGAAAAACAAAAATAGAGATGCAAGCCAAACCAATAGCACTAAACTAACTCGACTATTACATAAGCTTGATACCCCATCTCCACTGGTGAATTCCAAATCGAAGCACCATAATCCCATCAAGCCAAGGGGAATTTCCATCCAACATTTCAAATATGTATGAGACTAAGTACAAAGGCATGTGATAGGATGGATTAAGTCATATCTCGTTACTTATTTTACTAAATGATGAGGTTTCCATACTATGTGCCATCTGACTTCATAAATGTTTGAAACCCATCATACTCACTATGACAAATCATAGAATAAGTTGGTTATGAACCTTACATTGATAACAATGTCCCCATTTTTAAAATTGTGACTTCATTGACTAAATCATTTAGTAGACTTTATTATTAATCAATTATATTATATATATATAGATATATTTGAAATAAATTTGATTGAAAATCACTCGAACTCTTATTTGTTGAATATGCATATAGTTGTAATCTATCTATTATTTATTGAATATACATATAGTGGCAATATAAATATTTTAATTTAGAATAAGATTCCATAGTAATAATATTTATATATTCTCAAAGGAAATATCATATCATTATTAAACTTGTTAAACTTGTCTTCATATCAATAATGTTCACTTTGACGCAATATTTGTTGGCGGGTTCCCAATATTGATGTGACCTTTAATAAAGGTCAATGATCACCTAATTTCTTATAATAAGGCTCTTCACATGTTAATAACATGAATAAATCTGATATATTATATTCAATAATCATTTATATATACGGAACATGAATAAGGCTAATATATTATATTTAATAATAATTTATATATTCGCATAAAAATAACAAAACACATTGTTAAATTTCATTAGTGTGATGGGATTTGATGGTTCTGTTTTGTATGGTGATCCAAGTTTGAAATTGGTGTTAATGGAATGAGACATTTGGAAATTCAGTCATGCTAAGGGTTGGTGTGGTAGACTGGTTGCAATCCCGAGATAATTTTGATGGCTTAAATATCTCTAGATTGTAGTTTCTCAACTACAAGCTAGTCCTACAAATCATGGACATACTAACAAACAAAAAAACACAAAATTTTGTATATAAATAATATGATTAAAAATCTTATATTTTATTTAATATTCACATAATTATCTATTTCAAAAATAGAATTTGAATAAGACTTCCTCACGGGCATAATTGTGGTGAATCAAACAAAAAATGAAATGAACAACTAATAGTTTTATAAATTAGTTAATCAATTTCAAAATGTAAACTATAGATGATATCTTACACAAATTTGAAGTAATTGTAAGTAAATAATATTAATAAAGTTCAACAAATCATTTTAAGTTCCTATTGATTATGTAAGAATAAGTATTATCTAATTATATGACAAAATTCTTTAAATTTGCATTTCCACATCCTCAACATGAGGAGACTTTAGAATGGGCTTCTAACTCGATTTCTTTGGGCTTGAAGGTCTCCATCCAACAACAATTCTAAGATCTTTTGTTGTGAAGGTGGGTTAAAGCCCATTTAAGATAGGTCTTCATTGTCAAATATTGTTGATTGGGTCTCCACAACCTACTTTGATGAGGGATCTATATCATCAAGTCTATAGTACTTGAATTAGGGACCTTCTTCAACATCTGGTTGTGCCTCAATCCAAGGTTGCATTGAACATAGACCATATCATTCAACCATTTTTGTTCCAAACAGTTTCACTTCTTGGTGTGTATACACTAAAAAAAGCTTCAACTGCATTCACACCTATAAGCATCGTAGGTTTTGCTCAAGATACGAATTGCAATTTTTTTTAAATCATGGCACTAGCTACCAAAATACCTCCTCTAACCAATTATAATAAGAGTTGAAGACAAAGAAGCTTTAGCAAATGAGTTTGCAACTTTGACTAAACTTTTCCAATGAATAATGTAACATAAAACCTTTGAAATTTCTTACCTAGTGGGTCCTTGGAATTGTTTCGGATAGCCATAGACATGTTGAAGGTACCCATGCTCTCAATCAAATACAGAAGACTGGTGTGTATCTAGTTTTGTATATTTGGATTGGGCACCATGCACTCAATCCTTCTTTTACATCCCCATTTGCTCCAAAATCTTTTGTATAATATTATCTTTAGAAGACAAAGAAACTTCATAAAAGGAGTTTGAAACTTTAGCAAGCCACTAAACTTTTGCAATGCATAGATTGTAAAATAAAATAAAAAATTGAAATTACTTACCTTGGGTTAAAGTAATAACCATCTACATGTAAAGTTCAATGAAGTTGTGTGTTCCATCTATTGTCAATCATGGTCCATAGAGGAAGATTTTCTATCTTTTCTCACCATATGCTACATTTATTTCATCTTTGGCCTAATCCAAGGTCAAACATGGAGGTTTTATCACCACCCAGCATTCACAACACTTTAACAAGAGGCTCACTAAGTAGTACTATCTTTTCTACCTTTTCCAAAAAGCTTTCTCAAAAACTTTATCAATGATGTCTTTCTCTTCATCCTTTTTACTCCATTGTGATGCATTTCATTCATGACAAGAGAACATCTTCCACAACTTGGCTTTTTGGTCAAGCGTAGATTACAATGTAAGAAAGTTCATGGCAAATCATGCAATAGCTAACCAAAAAAAACCACTTTTTCCTTAGTGTTTTTCCTCATAAGGTTCAAGACCCATGTGTAGTTGTAGATGTGTATAGTTATGGCTTTTGATTGTTCCACACACTTCTTGACCCACTCAATTTTCCCAATGTCCACCAAATGGTGTAGTGGTTGTCCTCCAACATACTTCCCTCTACAACATAGTTGGAAGTATTGTCGATGATGACCTATACAACATTCTCCACCCCCACCTCCTCAATTACTCATCAAAAAGATGAAATAATAATTGTTCATATTTCACTTGATAAGATGCATCAATTTATTTAAGAAATTTATCTCCTCATGAGAAATCAATTAAGAAAACAATAATGGCATGGGATCTTCCTGTTGGTTGTGGATCTTGTTGGCACAGGGGCAAACCCAGGGTTCAACGCTCAAGAGCGCACCAACAAAACCCTAGCTACCGACCCTTTCGGCAACACCTGCGAAACAGATGCAGTCTCACTCAAGGTAGAGGCAGGGGTGGTTGCAAGACTCAGGTGTCTGCAACCTTAGCTGAGACACAGATATGTGATTGTCTTTCTCACAACGCACTTAGTATCAGTTATTCCTTAACATACATTCATTAATACACTTCGTAGAAAGCACAGAGCACCACAATAATTACTCAGATCTGGCACTTAGCAACGATAAACAAGTTATACCTAATAGATTAAGCATTTAACATCTTATATATCATATCTAGCATGCATTCATATCTCATAAGCACAAAGCATCAATAGATCTATGTAAACATATCAAAGCACTTAGCAAGAGAGAGACAAACACATCAACACAATACACAAAGTTACCGTGGTTCACCCCCACCCTGGGGCTACGTCCACAAAGTCTTCTTCTGTTATTATCTTCTGTAAACCAAGTTACAACACAAAGCCTTCAAGATCCTACCCCACCTAGGACAAGAGATCTTTGCAGCTCGCTAGATCCTCTTTCCCCGGGCAGATCCAAGCACTAAGTCCTTCCCTGACCCATGCACTCAGCACTTACAATACTTACAGTAGGCATAGAGCTCTTACAGTCACACAGTCGTCTGATCACATAGATCTACTTTATGCACTAAGCCATTCACTTTACATCACATAGCTGACACACACATCTCTTTTCTTACATTGTCTACCCTTCTATTTATACATACAAAAGGCCTAAATAAGGGCCGATATCCCTTTACCATTACAATATTCCCAAAAATCCAAAAAAGCCCAAAAATCCCTAAAAAGGGGCGGAGATCCCGTGATCTCCTCTTCACCATGCGCTCCTTCTCCGACTGGATGTCGGAGTACCAAAAACGGTAAAATATGACCAAGTATTCCTCAAAACTTGGTCAAGGGCCAACAGGCCTCCAACACTCACCTGTGACTCATCCCGAGTCACTCAGGTCTAGCCAATTCTACTTCAAGCACCTCGAGTTTGGCTCGAGTCGCTTCGACCTGTTGCTTTGCGATTTTCTCCTACTTGGAGAACTCCTAGATGAGTGTGTTATTGACTGGTCCTTCTAGGTGCTGCTCTGCTGTAATCACAACCTGTTGTAGCTCTATCCCTTGGTTCTCAATCTCTAAAAATAGTTGACACGCCTTATCTTGCAAAGGTTGAAGTTGCTGCGTCACTTCCATGACCTTGCTCTGGATCATGTGGATCTGCTGCTGTGCGACGCGTTGCTCATGGGATCACTTCATTTTCTCTATGGTTGATAGGGCCTTCAACTGCATCTGAAGTCTATCTGCATGTTGCTTCACCTCCTAGAGCTGCGACTCCAGTTTATGCAATTTCGGGTTCTCGGTTAGGTTTTCATGTATCTGCGCACTTCTGGTACTTAGTTGTTTTCATTCTTCAGTAAGTTCTTTAATCCTTTCTATTGTACCCCGGGAAATTATTTCTCGCTGGTCGCGCTCTTCTTCCAGGGTACTTGGGATGATCTGAAGCTCTAAGTCCATGACTTTTTGCTGCAGTTGCTGAACAACTTCAACAAGCTTCATTACTTGACGGTCTAAGGGTTCTTCGACCTTTTGTTCTAAGCCAGTCATAGAGCGAAATGCTCTGTTGACAGCTTCTTTGATCCTGATTTGCTTCGCGAGAAGCTGCTCCTTCTCCTTTTTTGGATTTTTTCTCTGTCTTTATCAAATTTCTCTTGGATGGCCTCCTTCTCTTGCTGTGCAGCTCAGTGTTGCTCTATGATTTCCTCCTATGCCTGCTTTAGGGCCTGGGTGGCCTGCGCTGTTACTTCTTCTGCTTTCCGAAGGCGTACTTCAACTATGTCAGCAATCTTGCAGAGTTGAATTGATTCATCTCCTTCTTGTGTTGTTCCTTTTGGCATGGGCGCAATGGAGACTGCGCGGTTAGACTGAAGTGCTCGCTGCACTCCTTAGAGCTCGGATTCAATTATGTCATACATTGTCTGTTGCTTGGCCTCCTTCTTTTCTGTAATTTCTTCTATGGCTTCATTCAAAGTTGCGAGGAGAAAGATGAAGTCATCGGGGTTGAGTGTGCTCTTCATCTTAGTCACGGTCGCTTTTTCTTTCTTCTTAGAGGAAGACTTTGAAGGTGACCCTTTTATCTTCTTTGGAACTTCGACTTCATCCTCTAGTTGTTTTTCAACTTCCTCTAGGTCTTAGTTGTTACCTTATTGATCGGGTGTGATGGAAGTGATCTTTACAGAGTAGCTATCTACATCCTGAACCTCTTCAGGATTTTTTGTTTCCTTTGTCTTCTTTGTCTTTTTCATCTTAATGGGCCCAGGTGTCTCCTGCGCAGCTTCTGGGCTATCAATGTATGAAATGTTCACTGGATTTGCTGAAACAAGGAGGTCCGTTGACCATTCCTTGGTGATTTCTTCTAGGTCTTCTTCGGTCAGCTTATAATAGGACTGAAGTTGTTCATGGTGTTCATCAGCACGTGGGGTTAGGTATATAAAGTGGCGGTCCGCGCTAAACTTTATCAGAGGTTGGAACCTTTGTAAAGTGTTCGTGTTTATGCGAGGTTCACCCCCTATGGATGCTTTCAGTTGGTTATAGTAACTGTGAAAAATGGCATTTGATTGCCATTGCTTGCTCATGTCTGTTGAGTACCATAAGGTACTGAACTTCGCAGCTAATGGCTCGAATGGGTCAAGGTCTGGGAAGGTTACGCCTTCCAGTAGCTCCCATGCAACAAAGGCAATCAATATTAGCAGCCAACTAAAGTGGAATTCATGCCCCTGGTCCTGGGCTTCTCTATAGTCAATTTCTAGCTGATTGACCAAGTATTTTGCCCATTTCATTTGTAGTCCCTCTGCGCATTTTCCTGCGAGGTACACTACAAATCCTGATACTTGTGTAGGTCTATTCTTACATACCAGCTTCCCTGCTATCAACTAACATGTGAGGCGCACTATGCCACTCTCGATAGAGGCTACATTGTAACCTCGTGCACCTTTTTCAACATTTCCATAAGCCTCTTTAATCTTTTGTGAAAGAGTGTGGTCCACGGTCTTTCCAGGGTAGTACTCATGGGGATCAGGGCCCTGCATGCTAAGAACGATAATCCTGTTGATCAACATCGGATCAATAGTTATGTGATGGTTTAAGCACATGTATCCTTCGTGGTAACTTGCTAGTAGCAATTTCACACAAGAAGGCACCTCCTGATGTCTTCCGAAGTGTGGTATTTTCATAATGTTGAGCAGAGTAGACTGCGTAAGGTTCATCGTCCATTGCTAAGGGATGATCTTCGAATTTCGACCCTTATTCCTCGTTAAGTAATTAGATGGTGCGAGCATGATGTAGGCTTTACGGTCTCCCAGGTTGAAGTTGCAAAACTTCAACGCTGTAACCTTGTCTTGATCTGCGCGGTAGGTGCGAACTCCTTTCGGTAGATATGCAGTGACTAGGCTGTATTCAAAGTCTCTAGGGGCACCGTCCCTGTTAATCTCACCACTTAGAGGGGGAATGTAAGTCAGTAGGATGGTTGGCACTAACTTTGCGTTGGCTGCGTCGGTAGTTCTCGACTCTGCGCCGGCTCAAGATGTTCCAGATCGAGCAGTTGATGGGGAGGCTGCCAAACCTCTCGACGATGAGGCTTGGACTTCGGTGGACATTCCTCTTTCCGACATGACTCTTTCTGTCCTTAATCTAGCAAGTACTTCTCTCATCGATTCTTCTGTTGCTAAGTTCGTCGGACATGGAAGCTAGGGATCATTGTCTCAGGTTGTCAATGGACTATCGGTACCGTAATAAGATAGAGAATAAAGCTGGAGTAATCACTGTTTCAAAACACGGGTATTCTGTAAGCTCAAGTTCTCAATTGGAAAAAGTGTCTTCCGGGCATGGCGCGAAAGAATAAGTAAGTAGCTCTGCAATAGACTGCTTGCAATGGGTATGAAGCTTCCATGACCGTTGATCTATCCATTAAGGTGAGGTCCAACGGTCTGGTGGTGGTATTTTAATGCTTTTATGCCTGTTCGAGGCAGAAGTCGAATGGGTATATCGGTCAATGACTATATTGCTTCACCACAGCGAAGTACCGGGTGTCACTATTCTGATATCCTAGCGAATTTCAAATTCTGCATGTTTTCCTTCTGCGGGGTTCCTTCTGGCACATTTTGTAATTTTTCCAACTTCGCTTTCTTCTTCATGAGTTTCCTCGACTTCTTGCCACTGAGATTCGTCTCAGTCATCCTTTTTCCATTCTGATTCTTTTCTTCTTTAGGCATGGTAACTTCGTGTTGTGGGGTAGGGTTCAGGATCAGTGTTTCTTCCTTCATTGGCTCTGGGGTAGGTGCCCTACTTTCTTGTTCTTGTACTCATTCAGCTCTGACATTCAAGTCTTGATACCTAAATAGCTTTGTGTTATCCTCTCGTTCTTCGATTAAGTGCGCTATTCTTTTGGCCACAAAATCCTTTAACTCTTGCTTCTTTTGTTCTAATTCTACCTCTTCTTTCTTTCGACTCTGATCTTTCGCAATCCAAGTTTTGCCTAACAAAAATGGAAACAGAGCACTTCTTTCCATGAACTTAACAATCTCAAAATCTTCTTGTGTTGAGGTGCCATGGGTATTCATGGCTATCTGGTTAATCCGTCCACATAAGGTTACCAATTTTCCTTTAAACAAGCTTACTCCTCCTAGTGAAGGAACCAGAGTAGGTCTTCCTAGGGTTTCCCAAGTGCTTTCAGTCATGATGTTTATCGGTGTTTCCTCATCCAAAGTACAGTCAATGTCGAAGTCCCCTATTCTCACTTCGACTTGTTCTTTCTTCTTGAGGATCTCTAATAAGCTAATGTCTCTGTGATCATTCAGGGTGTCTTTCATTTTTAGTAACATAATCTCTGATTCTTTCTGGGGTTCCTCTATAATTTGAGTCTCTTGATCTCCTTTAGGTTTTGCTTGCTCTATATTCAGCTTTTCAAGTCTATCAATCATTCTAGGGCAATCCAGTACTTCATGGTTCATAGCTTTACAACAGAGACAATTCGTTCTTCCACCAGGGCACTCCTTAGCTAAATGTCTTATTTTTCTGCAACTGTAACATAGGGTCAATCCTCTTTTTCTTTTAAATGATCCCCAACTTTTTCTATACTACGCGCCAAGATCATGGTAGCTAGCCTGCAACAAATTATTTTGAGGATCCTGCATCCATCTGTTAGTCCAAACATTTTTTCTATGCATAGGTATAACATATCTATCATTATTCATATCAAACTTTCTTTCATCTAACAATGCCCTAGTTTTCAAGCTAGGACAAAATCTATCAAGCATACCTAAATCCATGCTTTAGAAACAAAAAATTTCACTTATATTACTTCTATAGAGAACAAAGCTTCCAGATCTAAGACTTTTAACTATTCTTACCTTTATCAAAGCACAGAGCTTACAAATCTTGCCTTTTTCTTGCAGATATGACCTCTTTTCTTCGCAGATCTGACTTCTTTTCTTCAGATCTGACCTCTGTTCTTTAGATCTGACCTCTCTTTCTTGGCACAAAGATTCACAGGTCAAACAGAACACTGCACACTAGGGAAATAGATCTACGCACAAATATTATTTTGCACAAAGCTTATTCTTCTTCAGTTCCCAACAATCACAGTTTCAGGTCCTGACAACGGAACCATTTGTTGGCATAGGGGAATACCCAGGGTTCAACGCTCAAGAGCACACCAACAAAACCCTAGCTATCAACCCTTTCGGCAACACCTACGAAGCAGATGCAGTCTCACCCAAGGTAGAGGCAGGGGTGGTTGCAAGACTCAGGTTTCTGCAACCTTAGTTGGGACACAGATCTGTGATTGTCTTTCTGATAGCGCACTTAGCATCAGTTATTCCTTAACATACATTCATTAATACACTTCGCAGAAAGCACAGAGCACCACAGTAATTACTCAGATCTGGCACTTAGCAACGATAAACAAGTTATACCTAATAGATTAAGCACTTAGCATCTTATATATCATATCTAGCATGCATTCATATCTCATAAGCACAAAGCATCAATAGATCTATGTAAACATATCAAAGCACTTAGCAGGAGAGAGACAAACACATCAACACAATACACAGAGTTACCGTGGTTCACCCCCACCCTGGGGCTATGTCCACAATGTCTTCTTCTGTTATTATCTTCTGTAAACCAAGTTAAAACACAAAGCCTTCAAGATCCTACCCCGCCTAGGACAAGAGATCTGCGCAGCTCACTAGATCCTCTTTCCTTGGGAAGATCCAAGCACTAAGTCCTTCCCTGACCCATGCACTCAACGCTTACAATACTTACAGTAGGCACATAGCTCTTACAGTCACACAGACATCTGATTACATAGATCTACTTTATGCACTAAGCCATTCACTTTACATCACATAGCTAACACACACATCTCTTTTCTTACATTGTCTACCCTTCTATTTATACATACAAAAAGCCTAAATAAGGGCCAATATCCCTTTCCAATTACAATATTCCCAAAAATCCCAAAAATCCCCAAAATCCCTAAAAAGGGGTGGAGATTCCATGATCTCCTCTTCACCATGCGCTCCTTCTCTAACTGGATGTCAAAGTATCAAAAACGGTCAAATATGACCAAGTATTCCTCAAAACTTGGTCAAGGGCCAACAAAGATTGATTATATTCCTATTTCATAAGTTTGTTGCAACCATGCTTGGACCCCATTCCCTAACGGGGGAGTTGTGGGGGGGATTTCCACCCCAAAACTATCGCCAGGGGGTTCGGGGGGGTGGACAATTTTTTGTATCCCCCCATCGCGAGGGATTCGAGGTCAGCGCCCCAGAAGCGAAATTTTGGGGAAAATTTCCTTGTAAAATATTGTAATTTCATAGTCAATATGGACTGTTCATTATAAGGTCGCAGATCTGATGGTAGAAGTTATTTTAGGGTTTTTTTTCCTAGAAGGAAACCCTCTTTTATGAGGGAATTGTATTGCGGTTGTGCATCATTGTGAATATTTTATTCTAAGAGAGGAGATTGTGAGAGAAAGAAGAGGAAGTTACAGTGGGTGTGTTGTAGGTTGCATCGCTTCATTTTGTTGGATAATAAAAAGGAAGGACCTGGAAATTTCTCTAGTGGACGTAGCCCACACTGATTGAACCACGTATATATGTGTCTCTATTGTATTTTGTATCTTCTGTGTTTTATTTATGTATTTGTCTTATTTTATTTCTCTGCGATGTTATTTTGCTAACAACTGGTATTAGAGAGAAAGGTAACTCGCAGGAAAAGAGGGTTCCTGGTTCGGGTGGGAGCAATGGCAGAAGATGTAAATTTTAGGGTCGATAAATTTAATGACCAAAACTACCAGTTATGGAAAATGCAAATGGAATATTATTTATATCAGAAGGATCTATTCCTACCATTGGGCGGAATAGAAAAGAATTTGATGGCCATGAAGGACAAAGAATGGGAGGTTCATGACAGAAAGGCACTAGGAGCGATATGACTGAGCCTAACAACGTTAGTGGCTTTCAATATTTCAAAAGAAAAGAGAATGAAGGAGCTGATGGACGCATTGGATAAACTGTATGAAAAACCCTCAGCATCCAATAAGGTATTTCTAATGAAGAGATTATTTAATATGAAGATGTTAGGAGGTGGGTCTGTTGTAGATCATTTAAATGAATTTAATACGGAACTACTAATCAAGTAAGTTCTGTAAAAGTGGAATTTGATGATGAGGTCAGGGCTCTTCTAATCTTGTGCAGATTGCCAGAAAGATGGAATGGATTGGTAATGGTTGTAAGTAACTCTGTCTATGGTTCAAACACTCTAAAATTTGATGATGTTGTTGGTGTTATCGTTAGTGAGGAAATGCGACAGAAAAGAACATGTGAAACATCAGGTAATGTGTTGACTGTGGAGAACAGAGGAAGACAAAAGGATGGAGGAAAGGGCTCAGGGAACCGTGGCAATTCTAGTAAGGGCAGATCCAAATTCTGACTAGGAAAGATAGAGTGTTGGAATTGTGGGAAGAAAGTACATCTGAAGAAAGACTGCAGAGCTTCAAAGAAACAAAGAGATGGACAACAAGAGAAAAATCAAGAAGAAAATGTAACAGGTGATGTGCTACAAGATGATTTGATTCTTTCTGTAGATAATATTTCCAGTCTTGGGTAGTATATTTAGGGACTTCATTTCATGCCACACCCCATAAGAAACATTTTCTAGATTATTTTCAACATGATTTTGGACAAGTTCATTTGAGTGATGATGCACCATGAAAAATTGTTGGAATGGGAAAGGTACAAATAAAGAAAAATAATGGAAACCAATGGTTTTTGAAAGAGGTAAGACATGTTCCAGATCTAAGGAAAAATCCAATTTGAATAGGGAAGTTGGAAAGTGAAGGCTATATATCCATATTTACATAAAAGGCGTGGAAGGTCGCCAAAGGATCATTGGTGATAGAAAAAGGAGAGAAGGTAGGTACGTTGTATTTATGTACTGGTAATATTGATTCTTCTATTTCTTTAGCTTCTACAAGAGTGGATACAACACTTTGACATAATTTTCTTGGACACATGAGTCAGAAGGGGATGCATATACTTCACAAAAGAAATTTGTTGCCATATCTTAAACAAATTGATTTGAATTTTTGTGAGCATCGTGTTTATGGAAAACATAAGAGAGTTAGATTTCTCAGATTTGGAAAATAAAAGAAGAGTGAAAGTTTAGAGCTTGTGCATACAGATGTATGGGGACCAACTCAAGTATCATCTCTTGCTGGATCTTGTTATTATGTTACTTTTATTGATGATGCAACTAGAAAAACTTGGGTTTATTGCATTCAACAAAAATATGATGTTTTTGATACTTTTAAGAAATGGAAAGCTTTGTTTTAGAATGAGACAAGGAAAAGGTTGAAGTGTCTCAGATCATACAATGGAGGTGAATATTGCAGCAAGGAGTTTGATGATTACTGTTCATACCATGGGATTTGTAGAGAGAAGACAGTTCTAGAAACACCACAAGAAAATGGTGTGTCAGAAAGGATGAACAAGACAATCATGGATTGTGCAAGGAGTATGAGATTGCATGCTGGGTTTTCCTTACAGTTCTGGGCAAATGTTGTAGATACTGTTGTTTAATTAATAAACATAGGACCTTCAAGCTCTTTGGATGGTGGAATTTTAGAGGAGGCATGGAAAGGTAAAAAGGTAAACTATTCTTTTCTGAAGACTTTAGGTTGTGAAGCATTTGTCCATATTGATAAAGAAAATAGAACAAAGCTTGAGGCAAAATCCAAGAAGTATACCTTTATTGGATAAAGTGTTAATGATTTTGGTTATTTCTTATGGGATTATGAAAATAACAAAATTATTAGAAGTAGAGATGTCATATTCAATGAGAAGGTCATGTACAAAAATCAGTTGCAGGGAAAGAAACAGGAAAAAGAAAAACCAGAATACACAGTGCTTGATGAGATCACTGAAAAACAAATTCCAAAGGTACGAGAAAATCAAAATGTACAACAATAGAAGCAACAAGTACCTCAAAATCCTGCAAGTGTTGTTAGAAGATATACCAGGTTAAGTAGACTCCCTGAACAATACTCTCCTTCATTGTATTATTTATTGTTGAATGATTCTGGTGAACCAGAAAGTTATGAAGAGGTAATGTAGGTGTTGTCACTCAGAACTGAATTTGGGTTGCATGTAAAACAATCCTGAGGCAACCTTGAACCACTTTGGATTAGAATCTGTCCCTCCCAACTCGAGAGGGATCTCTCAGATAATGTCACAATATGATCTTCAACAAGCGTGAAATGGTGGGCAGATTTATGGGTAAATGATAGTTTTTGATTTTTAAAGTTTGGGGGTTGGACCAGGGAAACAGTTCATTGGGCATGGAGTCAAGTGAAAACCGAAGAAAGGAGATAATAGCAGTGATCGTATAACTTGCGGAAAATGAGGCAAAGTAAGTCTATCTTTCAGCGATTGATAATCATGATGCGGTAGCAGAAAAAGAAAAGGAAAGGTCATCACAGTGAAAGCATCTATCAAGGATGAATTTTCACTACAACTTTAGAGGAAAACAAACGAAGACTGATAACTAGATGCAGAGCACTTATCTGAAACAAATTCTGATCAGTCACCATAGAACGCAACACATATATATCAACTGTGGGTAAGGAGCACATAAAATGAATTCCAAACAAATTTAACACAGCTGAAAGAGGAAGAGATAAACAATATGAAAATGACAACAGGGAAAACATACTGAAAGAATCGATCGTGATGAATCTCACAGTCTCAAGTAAATATGTCTTCTATATTACTCCAATTCAGATTTACAAATTAACTCAGCATACAAAGGAACCCCTCTTCACAAGAGGTTTTTCCCCCAGCTCGCCCCCTCTCCTCTGTTACATCAATCCCCCTTTTAAAATAAAAATCTAAAATAAATCTCCTTGTTTCGAGAAATATGAAACGGTTCATCTTCATGGAACTCTGCGACTGCCAAATGCTCTGCCAGATTCTTTGAACCGTTATTAATTATTTGAAAAGTGGAGAGGGATTTCTGCGTGTATGAATTGATGCATATAGCATGAACTTCCAGCTACAAAATAAAATAAATGTTATAGTCTTCCAGTCAGACATAGGTGGAAATGACCGGCTGAACAGGGACATTGGCGGTGAAAGGCATGAAATCGGCTGCCGTAGACTGCTCCTCCAAGAAGATATCCTCAGGTGACCTGAATGCACCGTGCACACAAATAATCGCCATACCAATCATGAGAGAAGAAGTAAGAACAGACCCAACATCTGTCAAAAACACAATCACGATACTGAGGACGGACAGAATCCCCAGAATTTCCCTCTCGTTGAACCTCCTGCCATACAACACCAAAGGCTCTGTGTGAAAAAAGTAGAGAAAATACCAGCTCCTCAGAAAGACCAAGAGCAAGAAGAGTGAAACAAGATGCGAAAGCAGGCTGAAGGCTACCACAGAGCAGAGCATAATCACATAATTAATGCAGAAATAGGTCCAGTTTTTCTGAATTCTGGATGTTGCCTCAACGAGGGACTCGGGCTTGAAGAAAGTGTTATGATCCATGAGTTCCAGCCATGGCCAACGATGGTGCATTGCATTTTTAACCACTTCTGAGACTTTGGATAAGAAAACTCGGGCCGCAGGGCTGGAAAGTAGAGGTTGAGATATAGGAAGAATTGGAGTTGATGCTGACGTCGAAGGGAATTTTGAAGCTCCCATTATGTAGTCTCTTTCTTGCCGCACTCTATGGATCTTGAATCTAATTACCAGGCATGTACTTAGATGGCTCCAATGCAACACCTGATGTCTCAGCCAAACGCTCAACTCATCATGGATCTTTTATCCTCTTCCGTCCAATTCGTTTTGCAAATCCTTGGGGAAAAAGTTTTCGTAACAAAGCTCGTTAGTGAAACTGATCAGGAGTCACCTTTGACAGAATCGGTAGGTATGGAATGGGTTGAATTCTTCAAAACAAAACTCCATTATCAAGTGAAACGGTCAGACCATATTCGATTTAAATGGTATTTGTAAGATTCTACTGGTTGGTTTTTGGCAAGCATGGGCAGGCATCAAGGGGCTGCAGCATCAACACATACAGTTGCAGCACACGCCGAATGATTTGGCTTTGCGGGTGGGTGCGTGAAACTAATGCTTTTGTCTTGAGGTGTGTCGCCACGGAAGAAAAAAGCACAAAAGCTTAAGCTTCCTGTTGTTAAATTTGGGCGAAAGTGCCTCAGTAAGTTCGGAAATTTTCAATATCTGTTACAACATAGGCTCCATCTAGGGATGGTACTTTCCTGTAAAGTGCCAAGAACAGTAGACCAGGTGCCTTCATCCATTGGGTGACCCAAACGCGAAAGCTGTAACCTGTAGCCTATGCCACCTTATCTACCGAGAACATGTAACCAGATTGAGTGACCGCATTTTTGATGAAACCAATCAAGGAGCTAGGTGACGGACTACGACAACATTTCATCTCTGATCTGATAGTCAGAATGGTAACAGAGCAAACTAGCGCACTGACTAAGAATATCTCCACCATCTGCGAACGTTAAGAAACTCACTGCCATGGTAGCCTCTAACAAGGTTGCAAAAGGAGAGAAATCAACGTGTTCATCAGTGCTTTCACTTATAGCAGAAATTTAGAAAATTGATATACTTCCCAAAGCGGCTGCCTCCATTCATGAGATTCCCAGAGAACAAGTTTCTATTAATGTTGTTGCAAATACAAAGATAACTCAGTAGATAGCTCGGTATTTTACATTATAAAGGAAAATTGTCTTTGTTATATGCTGGACATGCAGGCTTTTCTAAAAAATAATGAATGACGCTGACATACCCTGCCTGAACATTTATAAAGTTGGTACTAAGAGAAATTGTTGTTTTTTTAACCTCTTTGTCCCCAAGCTATACAACGTTAGTCATCAGCTAAATATTCTTATAAAGTAATTCAAACTTTGGAATTCTCTCTGGGGGTAATGGACATCTGACAATCAGTTTGCCTTTCATTGCTCCTCTGAAAATCGCCTCCACAACATCAATGAAGTCTTGCTTTTGATGGAAAGCACCAATCCATTTAGTATGATTTGGAGTTCCTGAGTCCATCTTCACATGATGTGCATTAAAAAGGAAGATCGTAGAAGGTATCAAAGTAATGTCAAAGTACTTGAGATAAACTTGGGTTTCCTCTGCATCAACATCCACTAAAGCTATCGATGCAAACTTGGACACTTCACGTACAATTTTTGCAAGAATTTCATCAAGCTGCATACAAACAACATCTGTGGCCCTTTCAAATCAGAGAACCAAAACCTTGTCCAATGTATCCCTGATGAGCTTGTCAACATCCTGTTTCCTCATAAGAGTCTGTAACAGGTAGCTCATTTCTGTATTGAAAAAAGAGTCAAATTTCCCTCTTCCTCTTTGCTGTGAAGTGTCCTGCCAGATTGCTACAAGATTTTATCTTCTTTTGAGATTGATAGGGCACCATGAAAGCTGTAATTCTGAGTTCTCCTGCCAGTGAAATCACCATCAGAAACTTTTAATGGATTTTCCAGAGCATGTGCAACCAATATTTACCTATGACCGACTGCTCAACCAGGCCTTAGGACTAGGAACATGTCGTTCTCCCAGGGATAGATATCAACTTCGACTCCCCGGAAATGGCGCCAAAATGTTGTCACTCGAAACTGAATTTGGGTTGCATGCAAAACAATCCCGAGGCAACCTTGAACCACTTTGGATTAGAAGCTGCCCCTCCCAACCTGAGAGGGATCTCTCAGATAATTTCACAATATGATCTTCAGCAAGCGTGAAATGGTGGGCAGATTTATGGGTAAATGATAGTTTTGGATTTTTAAAGTTTGGGGGTTGGACCAGGGAAACAGTTCATTGGGCATGGAGTCAAGTGAAAATCGAAGAAAGGAGATAATAGCAGTGATCGTATAACTTGTGGAAAATGAATCAAAGTAAGTCTATCTTTTAGCGATTGATAATCATGATGCGGTAGCAGAAAAAGAAAAGGAAAGGTCATCACAGTGAAAGCATCTATCAAGGATGAATTTTCACTACAACTTTAGAGGAAAACAAACGAAGGTTGATAACTAGATGCAAAGCGCTTATCTGGAACGAATTCTGATCAGTCACCATAGAACGCAACGCATATATATCAACTATGGGTAAGGAGCATATAAAATGAATTCCAAACAAATTTAACACAGCTGAAAGAGGAAGAGATAAACAATATGAAAATGACAACAGGGAAAACATACTGAAAGAATCAACCGTGATGAATCTCACAGTCTCAAGTAAATATGTCTTCTGTATTACTCCAATTCGGATTTACAAATTAACTCAGCATACAAAGGAACCCCTCTTCACAAGAGGTTTTTCCCCCAGCTCACCCCCTCTCCTCTGTTACATCAATCCCCCTTTTAAAATAAAAATCTAAAATAAATCTCTTTGTTTCGAGAAATATGAAACGGTTCATCTTCATGGAACTCTGCGACTGCCAGCTTCTTTGAACCGTTATTAATCATTTGACAAGTGGAGAGGGATTTCTGCGTGTATGAATTGATGCATATAGCATGAACTTCCAACTACAAAATAAAATAAATGTTCTAGTCTTCCAGTCAGACATAGGTAGAAACGACCGACTGAACAGGGACATTGGCGATGAAAGGCATGAAATCGGCTGCCGCAGACTGCTCCTCCAAGAAGAGATCCTCAGGCGACCTGAATGCACCGTGCACACAAATAATCGCCATACCAATCATGAGAGAAGAAGTAATCACAGACCCAACATCCGTAAAAAACACAATCACGATACTGAGGATGGACAGAATCCCCAGAATTTCCCTCTCGTTGAACCTCCTGCCATACAACACCAAAGGCTTTGTGCGGAAAAAGTAGAGAAAAGACCAGCTCCCCAGCAAGACCAAGAGCAAGAAGAGTGAAACAAGATGCGAAAGAAGGCTGAAGGCTACCACGGAGCAGAGCATAATCACATAATTAATGCGGAAATAGGTCCAGTTTTTTTGAATTCTGGATGTTGCCTCAACGAGGGACTCGGGCTTGGAGAAAGTGTTATGATCCACGAGTTCCAGCCATGGCCGACGATGGTGCATTGCATTTTTAACCACTTCTGAGACTTTGGATAAGAAAACTCAGGCCGCAAGGCTGGAAAGTAGAGGTTGAGATATGGGAAGAATTGGAGTTGACACTGACGTCGAAGGGAATTTTGAAGCTCCCATTATGTAGTCTCTTTCTTGCCGCACTCTGTGGATCTTGAATCTAATTACCGGGCAAGTACTTAGATGGCTCCAATGCAACACCTGATCTCTCAGCCAAACGCTCAACTCATCATGGATCTTTTATCCTCTTCCATCCAATTCGTTTGCAAATCCTTGGGGAAAAAGTTTTCGTAACAAAGCTCGTTAGTGAAACTGATCAGGAGTCACCTTTGACGGAACCGGTGGGTATGGAATGGGTTGAATTCTTCAAAAAAAATCTCCATTATCAAGTGAAACGGTCAGACCGTATTCGATTTAAATGGTATTTGTAAGATTCTGCTGGTTGGTTTTTGGCAAGCGTGGGCAGGCATCAAGGGGCCGCAACATCAACACATACAACTGCAACACACAATGAATAATTTGGCTTTGCGGGCGAGCGCGTGAAACTAATGCTTTTGTCTTGAGGGGTGTCGCCGCGGAAGAAAACAACACAAAAGCTTAAGCTTCCTGTTGTTAAATTTGGGCGAAAGTGCCTCAGTAAGTTCGAAAATTTTCAATATCTGTTACAACAGTAGGTAGACACTAAAAAGAAGTGGGAGAAAGGCATGAAAGAGGAAATGGATTCCTTGATAAATAACCAGACTTGGGACTTAGTTCAGTTTCCTGCAGAAAAAAGAGCATTGCAGAATAAATCGGTTTATAGGTTGAAGGAAGAAGATGGATGAAAAAAGTGGTACAAGGCTAGACTTGTTGTAAAGGGGTTTGTACAAAATAAAGGTATATATTTTGATGAAATATTTTCTTCTGTTGTTAAAATGACTTCAATTATGACTATTTTAAGTCTTGTGGAAGTAGAAGATTTGCATCTTCAACAATCAGATGTAAAAATGACTTTTCTCCATGGGGATTTGGAGGAAGAGATTTATATGCAGCAACCACATGGGTATGAGGTCAAAGGGAAGGAAAATTTGGTGTGCAGGTTGAAGAAGAGTTTGTATGGCCTAAAGCAAGCTCCAAGGCAGTGGTATTTGAAGTTTGACAGGTTTATGATAGAACAAGGTTATAGTAGATGTCATTCTGACCACTATGTTTAATTTAAAAGGATAGAAAATGGAAACTATATTATCTTGCTATTGCATGTAGATGACATGCTTGTTGTTGGGTGTAATATGCAGGGTTTAAATGTGCTCAAGAAGAAATTATCTAATTCATTTGCAATAAAGGATTTGGGTGTTGCAAAGAAAATTCTTGGTATGATAATAATAAGAGACAAGAAAAATTGCAAATTGACATTCTCTCACAGTGAGTACATAGAGAAGGTGTTGGAGAGATTTAGAATGCAGAATGAAAAACTAGTTAGTACACCTTTGGCAAGGCATTTCAAATTTACTATGGAAATGTGTCCCAAGACAAAGGAGGACATAGAATACATGTCCAGGGTCCCTTATTCATTAGCAATTGGCAGCTTGATGTATGTGATGGTTTTCAAAAGACCAGATATTGCACATGTAGTGGGAGTTGTGAGCAGGTTTATGAAAAATCTAAGTAAAGAACATTGGGAGGAAGTAAAGTGGATTCTCAGGTATTTGAGAGGTACTTCTACTCATGCATTATGTTTTGAAGGTTCATACATTGTTCTACAGGGATATGTTGATTCAGATATGACAAACGATAAAGATAGCAGGAGGAGCACCACAGGGTATGTTTTTACTGAAGGTGGAACAACAATAAGTTGGATTTCAAAACTACAAAAGGGTTTTTCACTTTCAACAACAGAAGTAGAGTATGTTGCTACTACAAAGGCTAGTAAAGAGATGATTTGGTTACAAAGTTTTATGGAGGAATTGGGAAAGAAGCAGGAGAATGGAAGGTTGTACTGTGACAACGAGAGTGTCATTCATATTGCAAATAACTTAGCCTTCCATTCAAAGGTTAAGAATATACAACTCAGGTACCATTTGATATGATCTGTCTTGGAAGATTTTCATTTGAAGTGGGAAAAAATACATACTAGCCAGAATCCTACAGACATGTTAAAAAAGGGAGTAACTAGGGAGAAACTGAATTCCTGCTCAGTTTCAGTTAGCCTTCAAGCATGAAGGTGAATATGAGAAATTTTCCATGTCCAAGGTGGAGTATATTCCAGAAGGTATAACAACAATGGACTTTTGTGATTAGTATCCAAGTGGGAGATTTTTGGTTGTGGGGATTGATTATCTTCTTGTTTCAGATGTTTGTTTCAACCATGCTTGGACCCCATTCCCTAATGTTGGGGTGATTTCTCCCCCACAACTATCTCCAAGAGGGTCTAGGGGGGTCCAGGGGGAGGCATCGACAATTTTTTGTAGCCCCCCGTGGCGGGGGATTCGACGGTGTTGCCTTGTAAAATATTGTAATTTCATAGTCAATTTGGACCATTCATTATAAGGTCGCATATCTGACAGTAGAAGTTATTTTAGGGTTTTTTTCCCTATAAGGAAACTCTCTTTTATGAGGTAATTGTATTGTGGTTGTGCATTATCGTGAATATTGTATTATAAGAGAGGCGATTGTGAGATAAAGAAGAGGAAGTTATAGTGGGTGTTTTATAGGTTGTATCCCTTCATTTTAGTTTGGACATTTGTATTCTCCCATTGTCTTTGACATTAATGAAAACAATGTTTCCAACAATCTCCCCCTTTGTCATTGATGGAAACCCTTATTCAATTCTGATACTCCCATGTCTTGCAACTTTCCTTGTGTCTGTAATTCTTCCTTTGTTTTCAACTTCTCCCCCTTTGACATCAATGGCCAAGGGATGCTCCCCCTAAGCTTGTGCTTCCCTTTATTGATGAGATGAGAGAGATATCACTCCCAACTTATGTCTGATATATTCAAATGTGTCTCTGGGAAGGGGTTTGGTAAATATATCCGCAACCTATTCTTTAGTGGTAATGTATTCCAACTTGACACTTTGCTTGACTACCTATTCTCTTAGAAAGTGGTACTTGATATGAATATTCTTCGTATTTGATTGCATAATAGGATTATTTGAAATGTTTATTGCACCTGTGTTGTTGCAGATGATTGAGATTCATTGATCATATTTTACCTTGATATCCTTCAGTGTTTTCTTCATCTAGAGAACTTGTGTGCAACATGATGTTGTTGCAATATATTCAGCTTTTGTTGTGAATAAAGAGATTGAAGTTTGAGTTTTGTTCAACCATGATAATAGATAGTTTCCTAGAAATATTGCTCCTCCACTAGTACATTTCTTGTCATCAATATTTCCAACCCAATCTACATCTATATATGTTGTTAGAGTGAAGTACTTACTTCTTGAATACCACAATCCAAAGTCCAATGTGCCCTTCATATATCTGAATATTCTTTTTACTGCTTGCACATGTGTCTACTTTGGTGCATATTAAAATCTTGCAACCAATCCTACTGCTTACACATGTGTCTCCTTTGGTGCAGATTAAAATCTTGCAACCAATCATATTGCTTGCATGATGTATGGCCTTGATGTTTTCACATATAGTAGTATACTAATCATTGACCTGTACAATGTTTGATTTTCTTCTGGAGATTCATCATCTTTGCTCAACTTACATCCTGTGACCATGGGTGTACTAACAAGTGCAGAGTCTTTCATTTCAAATTTCTTCAACATTTCCTTGATATATTTGGTTTGAGAAATGAATATGCCTTTGTTGGATTGAGAAATCTACAAACCTAGAAATAATGATAATTCTCCAAGCATGGATATCTCAATTTCTTTTTGCATTTCTTATGCAAACTTTTGTCTCATTTTATCATCATTTCTTCCAAAAATGTTATCATCCACATAAACCACAATGATTAACAGATCTTCATTGTCTATTTTGATGTAAATGTTTTTTTTTGCAACTCCTCTTTTGAAACCTTGTTGTTGTAGGTATTTGTCAACTCTTGAATACCAAGCTCTAGAAGCTTGGTTTATCCCATAGAGTCCTTTCTCTAGTCTACATACATAATATTCGTTGTATGACAATCAAAATCCTTATGGATATTCAATATATACTTATTCTTCTATATTTCTATTTAGAAATACTAACTTGAAATCCATTTGATATAATTTGAAGTTCTTGAAACACGAAAATTCCAAAAACATTCTTATTGCTTCTAATCTTGCAACCGGAGAAAAGATGACTTGAGTAAACTTTGGAATGAGCAGTTTGGTCATCTAAACTATCACTCATTACAACAAATATGTAATCAACAGATGTTGATTGGTCTTCCTCTTGTTTCTTGTAGAGATGGTGTTTGTGTCGGTTGTGTTCTCGACAAACATCATCAAGACAATTTTGACAAACGTGCCTCTTGTCATGCCTCGCCCCCTTTGGAACTTGTTCATAGTGACTTGTGTGGTATGATTTTTTCTCCTTTTCTAGGTGAAAGTATTTCTTAAATTTTATTGATGACTTCTCCATATGCGCTCGGGTTTACTTCTTAAAAATTAAGAGAGAAGTGTTTGACAAGTTTTTTACCTACAAGGCCTTTGTATAAAAACAATCTAGACATCAACTTCAAAGGTTAAAAATAAATAATGGAGGCGAATATGTGAACAAAAATTTTACAAGTTACTGCATTGCAGGGGACATCCAAAGAAAAAAAAATGTTTCATACGCACCACAACAAAATGGTTTTTCCAAGAGAAAGACTCACACATTATAATAAATGTTTAATTGTATGATCCAATCTAAGGGATTAAGTATTAATTATTGGGTGGAAGCCATTAACTGTGAAAATTACATACTAAATCACACTCCCACAAAGTCTCTAAAACATTAACACTATAAAAAGCATGGAATAAAATTAAGCCACATGTAAGCTACCTTCATGTATTTGGCAGTGTAGCATGGGATCACATTCCTGATGAGAAAATGAAATCTTTACAACCTAAAAGTGGGAAGTTTATTTTTGTTGGATATTCTGAAGATGTCAAAGGTTAGAGAATTCTTCAAACTCATTCTAATGAAATTATTATTAGAAGATATGATAAATTTTGTTGAAATAATGAAACTGCGAAGAGAATTCTTATTATTATTTTATTCATTGGATTAAATCCCCATTGTAGATTAATCATGTCATTATTATTATTATTGTTATTGGATTAATCCCCATTGTGGATTAATCATGTCGGTAATTGTATAAGGACCAAATCCCCTTTTGCGGATTGGTCATCAGACAATTATAAAGGGCAGAACAAGAAGTCGGCCCCAACAGTTACTATTGAAGACCCATAATTAATTAAAGGTGGGTTTACCCACCCAGAGTGAGAGGTCGGCCCTGCCAGTGACACCCTCTCACACGTGCCAGTCTTGTATATATAGGAGTCTAGCGCCTCACTTCAAACAAACAACTCACTTGCTCATTCTCTTATGAGGCAAGCTGCAATTACCAGTTGGAGAGAGGGAGAAGAGTGGTGCATCTCTTGGGGAGGACTATCTGTATTGGTTTGAGTTATCTCTTGAACATTGTTTAAGCTATTTATGATAAGGAAGTTTTGCTGGGTTTTCTTCCCCTAGAGGGTTTCCCAGGATAAATGTTGTGTCTCTTGTGAATGTGTATTTCTTAGTGATCTTGTTCTTATGATGCTCTTATCTATTGAAATGTAAAAGAACTATAACAATGGCATAAAAATTAACATGGTATTAGAGCCAACCTAAAGGAAACGCTATTTTCAAGAGAAAAACGTCACTGCTGCAGCACCTGCAAATTAGGGTTTTGAAAAAGTATCTCTTTTCAGCTCCCTAACCTCCTAGAAAGCTGTGCCCTCCCCCAAGGATCAATTTGGCACCTAGAGCGCACCTTTTCAGTGGCTGTATCTCCCAGAAAGTGAAACCCTAGTTTCGCAAAAGTACCAAAAGTACCAGAAGTACCAGAAGTACCAGAGTACTAGAAGTACCAGAAGCACCAGTGTAGAAATCCGCAGATCAGATTTGACGGGGTAAGAATTGGATTTTCTCAGATCCGAGGACGCCAGGCTACTCGCCTCAGCCAAGCGCACCTCCTGGTAAAGTCAAAATTTGATTTTGAGCATTTTCAATTTTTGGTTATTTTTGTTGCCGCAAGTACAAGATGTCTACAAGCACAAAGCTTGTTGAGAAACTAGAAGGCATAGACAACTTCCGTGCCTGGAAGTATAGGATTGGTCTGATCCTTGCAAAGAATGACCTATCAAGATTTATCAAAGAAGAAGTGGAGGAACCTGAAGATGCCGTAGAGAAAGTGAAGCATCAAAAGGACTCAATCAGCGCTCAAAGAATCATTGCAGATTCAATCAAAGACCACCTGATCCCATATGTATCGTCAAAGAAAACTCCAAAGGAGATGTTTGATGCTCTAAGCAAACTATATGAAGGAAAGAACATCAATTGAAAGATGAATCTAAGAACTCAGTTGAAGAATACCAAGATGCAGAAAGGAGAAATGATTCAAGAATACTTCTTAAAAACTAAAGATGAAGTATTCAGTAAATTCAAGGAATTCAAAGCCTTGATAGAAAATCTTTCCGAAAGAAAGATTAAGATACTCAGGTCAGATAATGGAGGAGAATATACCTCGAAGGAGTTCATAAACTTTTGCAGAGATGTTGGGATCAAGAGGGAACTAACTACTCCCTATAATCCTCAACAAAACGGTGTAGCTGAAAGGAAGAACAAAACAATTATGGAAGCTGTAAAGACCATGATTCATGATCAAGATCTTCCTATGTGCTTATGGGTAGAAGTAGCAATGGAAGTTGTTTATGTGAAGAATAGATTATCCCATAGTGCACTTGGGTTCAAGACCCCAGAAGAGATGTTCACCGGAAAGAAGCACGAAGTAAGCTATCTCAAAATATTTGGCTGTCGAGTGTTTATCCATATACCGAAAGAGAAAAGAAACAAGCTAGAACCCTCCGGAAAGAAGGGAATATTTGTGGGATACTGTGAGGTATCCAAGGCCTTTAGAATCTACATACCTGGTCACCGCCACATTGAGATCAGCAGGGACGTGACCTTTGATGAAGAAGCAACACTTAAGAAATCAAGAAGATGCCACTTGAAGAAGTATATGAAGAGGAACCTGTAAATCCCAGGACTACTGAATCTGTGAGGGAAGTTCCCAGAGATGCAGAACCTGTAAGGAAAGTCATAGCTTCCCCTGATGAGGAGACTCCTGAAGATCATGATATAACAGAAGTTCAAGAACCTCCTCAAATGACCTTCTCTCATAAAAGAAAGCCTGCTTGGGCAAGAGAACTTATTCAAGATGGAGAGAAGTATGGTGTTCCAGAAGGAACCACAAGACAGGTGAAGAGACCAAAGCCATTCTCCAGTTACATGGATTTGATGTGCAATCTACTTGATGAAGAACCCACATGGTTTGAAGAGGCCATCCAGAAGAAGGAATGGGCAGATGCCATGACAGAGGAATACCAATCCATAATAAAGAATGATGTATGGGAAATAGTTCCCAGACCAAAAAGTAAGGATGTGGTATCATCAAAATGGCTCTTCAAAATAAAACATGTTGCTGATGGAAGTATTGAGAAATATA
>JASDQU010100941.1:299049-312344 GCA_032191745.1 Picea mariana | reverse complement strand
CTACAACCATATTTAGCAAATTTTGCATAGAAAGCTATGGAATTGTCTATAATGTCGCCACCCTCTCTTTCTTCGTCTTTTGAAACTCTGCAAAAAAAATGCCCCTTTTTTGTTTCCAAAGAAAGTGCTCTGATACCACTTGTTAATTTTAAAATACCTAAAAATACAATCACCACACAAGATCTAAAGAAAAATATAGAAACCCACACTTTATTGTTATGAAAACCCTTAGTCTATGGAAACACCGTACAATAGATCCTATTACAGAAGGGATCCACTCTTGTTCACTTGCCTCTTTGAGGGGGGCAACTTCCTAATGAATTACCGCTCCAAATAGAATATTTCTTGACTTCCCCATTACATTTCTTGAATCCCTTTATATAGTGCTACCAACCACCTAAGAAAATTCTAGAGGAGGAACTTTCTAGAAACAAAACCTTCTAGTAAGTTCTCTTACATTTATGTCAATGTGACTAGGCCTTATTCATTAAAAGTAGAATTTATACATAACAATACTTATATACTATTATTCCCCTTGGGTACCTCCTTAGGTACCCCGTATTATCCCCCCTAGCTACACTACACTACACATGCACTTCATTAGAAAGCTTATTCAAGATCACATTCTCAAAGCCTTTTATTTCCCTAAAGATTATCATGTTGTAGACATTTCCACAAAATCTCTTATAGAAGTGAAGTTTTCCAAACTTCTATCTATAATAGGAGTTGAGAAATTTGTCATTAAGGGGGAATAGGCTCTATTGCATCCTTCTTCTATTGTGTCAAATTTGTAAATCCTTTAATCCTATCCCGAGTTGTTCTTAAAGGGGGATGCTAGGATATTTAGACACTTAGGAGTTAGTTAAGATCAATTTGGTCTAATGTGTCTTTGTGTAAACCTTGTTTCATTAGCATGCATTGTAATTATCTAATTTGACATGTCATAATTATATTCTAGACATAAAGTGATCTGATGCTTTATCTTCTCCTTGATACTAATGACTATATTGATCCATGGCTTAGCACTCGATTGGTCCACGATCCCTATTTAAAGAGCATGGAAAATCATTCATTGATGATCAATTGTGAGAAAACTCTATGTAAATTATTTTCCTTTTACATTAATATATTTCCTCAAGTAATTGCGTTAGCTAAAACCACAAATTGTTCCCTCTCTAAAAGTTTTAACCACATAATACATTAATATATTGATCTTTAATATGTTTGTATGATTATCTTAATGTATTCAACCTTTATAAATATCCTCTCTTTATTAAACATATTAAAACATATCATTTCATCTAATTTTTTATTATCGAATCTATTCTTAGGTCCCAATTATCAACTCATTACTTGTTCACTACCTATTCTAGATTCCTACAAAACACAAAAGATATTAAACATCAAAATAATTCTTCAAGTTGGGAACGATGAACGATCGACCTCAACAAAAACCATTTATTAATAGGATACAAAATATTATTGTTTAATTCCTTGTTTACCAATATCTTGATTTAATATTCATGATAAACATACCTAGTATGCAGTGGGCATTTGAGGCAAAGTTTAGATTAAGACTTTCCCAAATAAAACACAAACATTATTAAAAACAATGGGCTATATTTCATTAATGTGATATGAAATTTGAGGCAAACTTCAGTTTAAGACTCTCCCAAATAAAACACAAACATTGTTAAAAACAATGGACTATATTTCATTAATGTGATATGTTTATATATCCAAACTCTTTAAGTGTCTAATTCATGCATTACCTACGTAATTGATGTTCCCATCCATTAGAGAAGGCTTAGAAAATGAATATATCACATTTTCCATTATTTTAGTGTCATACAACAGAGACTACACTCTTAGTTTAGGTTTTATTCTCATTTTCTCTTAACTCTCTAATAATAACGAAAAAATAAAAATACTATAATCTAATTATAAAAAGATATATATTTTTGTTGAATTTATATATTTACATTTTATCAACTTATATGTACATATAAGTTAACTAAATTTATATTTTATTCACATTAACTTTAATTATATTTACATTTTATCACTTATATGTACATATAAGTTAACTAAATTTATATTTTATTCACATTAATTTTAAGGTTATATGATTAATAAATTCATTTTATCACTTATATGTACATATAAGTTAACTAAATTTATATTTTATTCACATTAATTTTAAGGTTATATGATTAATAAATTTATGTTTCAATCAAGTTCATATAATTTTAAATAGAATTTAGTTAAAATGAAATCAATTTTCATTTAATATATTTTTTAAAATTATAATTGGGAGATTTTATATTAATAAAATTTATAACAAAAGTTGTAACAAAGTTACAATAAAATTTTGATTTAAAGTTTTTTAACAAAATCCAAAATGAAAAGATTGACTTTCTGCATATAGCTATACTTATTTAGATCCTTAAGAAATACATCCAAGTATTTATTAGTGGTATATATTTAACAAAAAAATATTAATGACCTAATAACTTTGTAAAACATTAAACTTAACAAAAGACATGTTGGTTGGCTTCTTCTTCCATTGTTGCATTCACAAGTTCTGAGTCTTGTTTGACAATTTCTATATCTTTTGCTAATTGATGCATTGTTTCCTTTTCCTTAAATCCCCCACAATTGGAGTTGATAGATTGCACTTGATTATAGGCTCTAGAGTTCTCTCCCTTGCTTAAATTTATGACCATGTTCTTGAGCATATTGTATTATGCCTCTCGAATATCTATTTAATGCTTCTGTTGGACCAAAGCACCCATGATTGTTGCAAGTTGAGTGGTGATCTGATGGTTAAATTCATGTATTTTTGCCGAGGAAAAAAAAATTGAAGTTATGTTTCCTTGAATAGACTCCTCATGCGTCCTTAATACCCATCTTATCTTCTACAACTTGCAATAGTCCATCAAAAATCTAAAACAATCCAAGCTCCCATTCGATGATAAGAGTTGTGAGCTATCTTCAGTCCTATACCTACACTTTACTAACAAGCCCCTTTAGGCCCGAGGGTGAGTCTTACAAAACACTATACTGTCTATGCTCTCACAGACCAAAGAAGAATTCATAATCATAGAGAGAACCAACAGAGGATACAAAGAAACTTGGGTTAGACCTTCAGGACTTGATGATGAATTAAACCAAATAAGAACCAACTTCCTAGAACAAGAAAGAAATAGAGGATTGTTCTTACACTCCCAATTAGCCCATAAACTACTCAAGCTAAATTCAAAGTTGAATGAGAAAACTTCAATGGAACATACCTTCTCCAAGATGAGACCAATTTCAACAAAAAGATCAAAAATCCCCCATGAATAGAAACAAAAACAAAATTCACCACTACTTTTCTTTCAAAACAAGAAGGAAGCTGATGGGGAGGCTTACCAAGATTCAAAGAGAAAAATAAAAATAGAGATGCAATCCAAACCAATAGCACTAAACTAACCTAACTATTACATAAGCTTGATACCCCATCTCCATTGGTGAATTCCAAATCGAAGCACCATAATCCTGTCAAGCCAGAGGGAATTTACATCCAACATTTCAAATATGTACGAGACTAACTACAAGGCATGTGATAGGATGGATTAAGTCATATCTCGTTACTTATTTTACTAAATGATGAGATTTCCATACTATGTGCCATCTAACTCCATAAATGCTTGAAACCTATCATGCTCACTATTACAAATCATAGAATAAGTTGGTTATGAACCTTACCATTGATGACAATGTCTAAAAATGAGACTTCATTGACTAAGTCAACATTTATTAGACTTTATTATTAATTAATTATATTATATATAGATATATTTGAAATAAATTTTATTGAAAATCACTCGAACTCTTATTTGTTGAATATGCATATAGTTGTAATCTATCTATTATTTATTGAATATACATATAGTGGCAATATAAATATTTTAATTTAGAATAAGATTCCATGGTAATAATATTTATATATTCTCAAAGGAAATATCATATCATTATTAAACTTGTTAAACTTGTCTTCATATCAATAATGTTCACTTTGACGCAATATTTATTGGCGGGTTCCCAATTATTGATGTGACCTTTAATAAAGGTCAATGATCACCTAATTTCTTATAATAAGGTTCTTCACATGTTAATAACATGAATAAATCTGATATATTATATTCAATAATCATTTATATATACGGAACATGAAAAAGGCTAATATATTATATTTAATAATAATTTATATATTCGTTTAAAAATAACAAAACGCATTGTTAAATTTCATTTGTGTGATGGGATTTGATGGTTCTGTTTTGTATGGTGATCCAAGTTTGAAATTGGTGTTAATGGAATGAGATACTTGGAAATCCAGCCATGTTAAAGGTTGGTGTGGTAGACCAATTGCAATCCCGAGATAATTTTGATGGCTTAAATATCTCTAGATCATAGTTTCTCAACCACAAGCTAGTCCTACAAATCATGGACATACTAACAAACCAAAAAACACAAAATTTTGTATATAAATAATATGATTAAAAATCTTATATTTTATTTAATATTCACATAATTATCTATTTCAAAAATAGAATTTGAATAAGACTTCCTCACTTGCATAATTGTGGTGAATCAAACAAAAAAATGAAATTAACAACTAATAGTTTTATAAATTAGTTAATCAATTTCAAAATGTAAACTATAGATGATATCTTACATAAATTTGAAGTAATTGTAAGTAAATAATATTAATAAAGTTCAACAAATCATTTTAAGGTCTCCATCCAACAACAATTCTAAGATCTTTTGTTGTGGAGGTGGGTCAAAGCTCATTTAAGATAGGTCTTCATTGTCAAATATTTTTGGTTGGGTCTCCACAACCCACTTTGATGAGGGATCTATATCATCAAGTTTATAGTACTTGAATTAGGTACCTTCTTCAACATCTGGTTGTGCCTCAATCCAAGGTTGCATTGAACATAGACCATATCATTCAACCATTTTTGTTCCAAACAGTTTCACTTCTTGGTGTGTATACACTAAAAAAAGCTTCAATTGCATTCACACCTATAAGCATCGTAGGTTTTGCTCAAGATACGAATTGCAATTTTTTTCAAATCATGGCACTAGCTACCAAAATACCTCCTCTAACCAATTGTAATAAGAGTTGAAGACAAAGAAGCTTTAGCAAATGAGTTTGAAACTTTGACTAAACTTTTCCAATGAATAATGTAACATAAAACCTTTGAAATTTCTTACTTAATGGGTCCTTGGAATTGTTTCGGATAGCCATAAACATGTTGAAGGTACCCATGCTCTCAGTGAAATGTAGAAGATTGATGTGTATCTAGTTTTGTATATTTGGATTGGACACCATGCACTCAATCCTTCTTTTACATCCCCATTTGCTCCAAAATCTTTTGTATAATATTATCTTTAGAAGACAAAGAAACTTCATAAAAGGAGTTTGAAACTTTAGCAAGCCACTAATCTTTTACATCCCCATTTGCTCCAAAATCTTTTGAATAATATTATCTTTAGAAGACAAAGAAACTTCATAAAAGGAGTTTGAAACTTTAGCAAGCAACTAAACTTTTTCAATGCATAGATTGTAAAATAAAAAAAATAATAATGAAATTACTTACCTTGGGTTAAAGTAATAACCATCTACATGTAAAGTTCAATGAAGTTGTGTGTTCCATCTATTGTCAATCATGGTCCGTAGAGGAAGATTTTCTATCTTTTCTCAAGATATGCTACATTTATTTCATCTTTGGCCTAGTCCAAGGCCAAACATGGAGGGTTTATCACCACCCACCATTCACAACACTTTAACAAGAGGCTCACTGAGTAGTACTATCTTTTCTACCTTTTCCAAAAAGCTTTCTCAAAAACTTTATCAATGATGTCTTTGCCTTCATCCTTTTTACTCCAATGTGATGCATTTCATTCATGACAAGAGAACATCTTCCACAACTTGGCTTTTGGTCAAGCATAGATTACAATGTAAGAAAGTTCATTGCAAATCATGTAATATCTAACCAAAAAAAACCACTGTTTCCTCATAAGGTTCAAGACCCATGTGTAGTTATAGATGTGTATAGTTATGGCTTTTGATTGTTCCACACACTTCTTGACCCACTCAATTTTCCCAATTTCCACCAAATGGTGTAGTGGTTGTCCTCCAACATATTTCCCTCTACAACATAGTTGGAAGTATTGTCGATGATGACCTATACAATATTCTCCACCCCCACCTCCTCAATTACTCATCCAAAAGATGAAATAATAATTGTACATATTTTACTTGATAAGATGCATCAATTTGTTTAAGAAATGTATCTCCTCATGAGAAATCAATTAAGAAAATAATAATGGCATGGGATCTTCCTATTGGTTGTGGAGCTTGTTGGCACAGGGGCAGACCCAGGGTTCAACACTCAAGAACGCACCAACAAAACCATAGCTACCTGCCCTTTTGGCAACATCTGCGAAGCAGATGCAGTCTCACCCGAGGTAGAGGCAGGGGTGGTTGCAAGACTCAGGTGCCTGCAACCTTAGCTGAGACACTGATTTGTGATTGTCTTGCTCACAACACACTTAGCATCAGTTATTCCTTAACATCCATTCATTAATACACTTCGCAGAAAGCATAGAGCACCGCAGTAATTACTCAAATCTGGCACTTAGCAACGATAAACAAGTTATACCTAATACATTAAGCACTTAGCATCTTATATATCATATCTAGCATGCATTCATATCTCATAAGCACAAAGCATCAATATATCTATCTAAACATATCAAAGCACTTAGCAAGAGAGAGACAAACACATCAGCACAATACACAGAGTTACCGTGGTTCACCCCCACCCTGGGGCTACGCCCACAAAGTCTTCTTCTGTTATTATCTTCTGTAAACCAAGTTACAACACAAAGCCTTCAAGATCCTACCCCGCCTAGGACAAGAGATCTGCGCAGCTCTCTAGATCCTCTTTCCCTAGGCAGATCCAAGCACTAAGTCCTTCCCTGACCCATGCACTCAACACTTACAATACTTACAGTAGGCACAGAGCTCTTACAATCACACAGTCATCTGATCACATAGATCTACTTTATGCACTAAGCCATTCACTTTACATCACATAGCTGACACACACATCTCTTTTCTTACATTGTCTACCCTTCTATTTATACATACAAAAGGCCTAAATAAGGGTCGATATCCCTTTCCCATTACAATATTCCCAAAAAGCCCAAAAATCCCTAAAAAGTGGCGGAGATCCCGTGATCTCCTCTTCGCCATGCGCTCCTTCTCTGATTGGATGTCGGAGTACCAAAAATGGTCAAATGTGACCAAGTATTCCTCAAAACTTGGTCAAGGGCCAACAGGCCCCCAACAGTCACATGTGACTCGTCCCGAGTCACCTGTGACTCGTCCCGAGTCACTCAGGTCTAGCCAATTTTTCTTCAAGCACCTCGAGTTTGGCTTGAGCCGCTTCGACCTGTTGCTTTGCAATTTCCTCCTGCTCGACGAACACTTGGATGAGTGCGTTATTGACTGGTCCTTCTAGGCACTGCTCTATTGTAATCACAACCTGTTGTAGCTTTGTCCCTTGGTTTTGAATCTCTAAAAATAGTTGACATGCCTTATCCTACAAAGGTTGAAGTTGCTGTGTCACTTCCATGACCTTGCTTTGGATCATGTGGATCTGTTGCTATGCAACGCGTTGTTCGTGGGATCGCTTCATTTTCTCTATGGTTGATAGGGCCTTCAACTACATCTGAAATCTATCTGCATGCTGCTTCACCTCCTAGAGCTGTGACTCCAGTTTATGCAATTCCGGGTTCTCGGTCAGGTTCTCATGTATCTGCGCACTTCTGGTACTTAGTTTTTTGCATTCTTCAGTGAGTTCTTTAATCCTTTCTACTGTACCCCGGGCAGTTATTTCTCGCTGGTTGCGCTCTTCTTGCGGGGTACTTGGAATGATCTGAATCTCTAAGTCCATGACTCTTTGCTGCAATTGTTGAATAACTTCAGCAAGCTTCATTACTTGACGGTCTAAGGGTTCTTCGGCCTTTTGTTCTAAGCCGGTCACAGAGTGAAATTCTCTATTGACAGCTTCTTTGATCCTGATTTGCTTCGCAAGAAGCTGCTCCTTCTCCTTTTGGATTTTTGCTCTGTCTTTATCAAATTTCTCTTGGATGGCCTCCTTCTCTTGTTGTGTAGCTCGGCGCTGCTCTATGATTTCCTCCTGTGCTTTCTTTAGGGCCTAGGTGGCCTACGATGTTACTTCTTCTACTTTTCGAAGGCATATTTCTACTATGTCGGCAATCTTGCAGAGTTGAATTGATTCATCTCCTTCTTGTGTTGTTCTTTCTGGCATGGGCGCAGTGGAGACTGTGCAGTTAGAATGAAGTTATCGCTGCACTCCTTGGAGCTCAGCTTCAATTCTATCATACATCATCTGTTTCTTGGCCTCCTGCTTTTCTGTAATTTCTTCTGTGGCTTCATTCAAAGTTGCGAGGAGAAAGTTGAAGTCATCGGGGTTGAGTGTGGTCTTCATCTTGGTCACGGTCACTTTTTCTTTCTTCTTAGAGGAATACTTCGAAGGTGACCCTTTTCTCTTCTTTGGAACTTCGAATTCATCCTCTGGTTGTTGTTCGACTTCCTCTAGGTCTTCGTTGTTACCTTCTTGATCGGGTGTGATGGAAGCGGTCTTTACAGAGTAGCTATCTACATACTGAACTTCTTCAGGCTTCTTTGTTTCCTTTGTCTTCTTTGTCTTTTTCATCTTACTAGGCCCAGGTGTGTCCTGCGCAACTTCTGGGCTGCCAATGTCTGAAATGTCTGCTAGATCTTCTGGAAAAAGGAGGTCCGCCAACCATTCCTTGGTGTTTTCTTCTAGGTCTTCTTCGATCGTCTTATAATAGGACTGAAGTTGTTCCTGGTGTTCATCAACGCATGGAGTTAGGTATATAAAGTGGTGGTCCGCGTTGAACTTTATCAGAGGTCAGAACCTTTGTAAAGTGTTTGGGGTTATGCGAGGTTCACCCCCTATGGTTGCTTTCAGTTGGTCATAGTATCTGTGAAAAATGGCATTTGATTGCCACTGCTTGCTCATGTCCATCTAGTACCATAAGGCACTGAACTTTGCAGCTAATGGTTCAAATGGGTCGAGGTCTGAGAAGGTTGTGCCTTCTGGTATCTCCCATGCAACAAAGGTGATTAATATTAGCAACCAGCTAAAGTGCAATTCATGCCCCTGGTCCTGGGCTTCTCTATAGTCAATTTCTAGCTGATTGACCAAGTATTTTGCCCATTTCATTTGTAGTCCCTTTGCGCATTTTTCTACGAGGTCCACTACGAAGCCTGATACTTGTGTAGGTATATTCTTACGTACCAGCTTCCCTGCTATCAGCTGACATGCGAGGCGCACTGTGCCACTCTCGATAGAGGCTACCTTGTAACCTCGCGCACCTTTTTCAACATTTCCATAAGCCTCTTTAATCTTTTGTGAAAGAGCGTGGTTCACAGTTTTTCCAGGGTAGTACTCATGGGGATCAGGGTGTTGCATGCTAAGCTCGGTAATCCTGTTGATCAGTGCCGGATCAACAATTATGTGATGGTTTAACCACAAGTATTCTCTGTGGTAACTTGCTAGCAACAATTTCACACAAGCAGTCACCTTCTGATGTCTGCCGAAGTGCAGTATTTTCATAACGTTGAGCAGAGTAGACTGCGTAAGGTTCATCATCCATTTCTGAGGGACGATCTTCGAATTCCAGCCCTTAGTCCTCGTTAAGTACTTAGATGGTGCGAGGATGTTGTAGACTTTATGGTCTCCTAGGTTGAAGTCACAAAACTTCAACGTTGTAACCTTGTCTTGAACTGCGTTGTAGGTGCAAACTCCTTTCGGTAGATATGCAGTGACTAGGGTGTATTCAAAGTCTCTAGGGACACTGTCCCTGTTAATCTCACCACTTAGAGGGGGAATGTAAGCTGGTAGGATGGTTGGCACTAACTTTGCGTTGGCTGCGTCGTCTCTATGCTTAGTTCTCGACTCTGTGCCGGCTCGAGATGTTCCAGCTCGAGTAGTCGATGGGGAGGCTGCCACACCTCTCGACAACAAGGCTTGGACTCCGGTGAACATTCCTCTTTCCGATATGAATCTTTCTGTCCTTAAGCTAGCAAGTACTTCTCTCACTGATTCTTCTATTGTGCTAAACTCGTCGGACATGTAAGCTCGGGATCACTGTCTCGGGTTGTCAATGGACTGTCGGTACCGTAATCAAATAGAGAATAAAGCTATAGTAATCACTGTTTCATAACGTGGGTATTCTGTAAGCTCAAGTTCTCAATTGGAAAAAGTGTCTTCCGGGCATGGCGCTACAGAATAAGTAAGTAGCTCTGCAATGGACTACTTGCAACGGGTATGAAACTTCCATGACCGTTGATCTATCCATTAAGGTGAGGTCCAATGGTCTGGTGGTGGTATTTTAATGATTTTCTTCTCGTTCAGGGAAGAAGTCGAATGGGTATATCGATCAACGACTATATTGCTTCGCCATGGCGAAGTATCGAGTGTCGTTGTTCTGATATCCTGGCGAAGTTCAAATTCTGCATGTTTTCCTTTTGCGGGGTTCCTTTTGGCACATTCTGTAATTTTTCCAACTTCGCTTTCTTCTTCATGAGTTTCCTCTACTTCTTGCCAGTGAGCTTAGTCTCAGTCAGCGTTTTTCCATTCTGATTCTTTTCTTCTTTAGGCATGGTAACTTCGCATTGTGGGGTAGGGTTTAGGATCAGTGTTTCTTCCTTCATTGGCTCTGGGGTAGGTGCCCTACTTTCTTGTTCTTGTACTCATTCAACTCTGACATTCAAGTCTTGATACCTAAATAGCTTCGCGTTATCCTCCCGTTCTTCGATTAAGTGTGCTATTCTTCTGGCCACGAAATCCTTTAACTCTTGCTTCTTTTGTTCTAAGTCTACCTCTTCTTGATTTCGACTCTGATCTTTCGCAATCCAAGTTTTTCCTAACAAAAATGGAAATGGAGCACTACTTTCCATGAACTTAACAATCTCAAAATATTCTTCTGTTGAGGTGCCATGGGTAGTCATGGCTATTTGGGTAATCCGTCTACATAAGGTTACCAATTTTCCTTTAAACAAGCTTACTCCTCCTAGTGAAGGAACTAAAGCAGGTCTTCTTAGGGTTTCTCAAGTGCTTTCAGTCATGATGTTTATCAGTGTTTCCTCATCTAGAGTACAGTCAATGTCGAAGTCCCCTATTCTCACTTCGACTTGTTCTTTCTTCTTGAGGATCTCTAATAAGCTGATGTCTTTGTGATCATTCACGGTGTCTTTCATTTTCAGTAACATAATCTTTGATTCTTTCTGGGGTTCCTCTATAATCTGAGTCTCTTGATCTCCTTTAGGTTTTGCTTTCTTTATATTCATCTTTTCAAGTCTATCAATCATTCTAGGGAAATCCAGTACTTCATGGTCCATAGCCTTACAACAGAGACAATTCATTCTTCCACCAGGGCACTCCTTATCTAGATGTCCTGATTTTCTGCAACTGTAACATAGGGTCAATCCTCTTTTTCTTTTAAATGATCCCCAACTTTTTCTATACTACATGCCAGGATCATGGTAGCTAGCTTGCAACAAATTATTTCGAGGATCCTGTATCCATCTGTTAGTCCAAACATTTTTTCTATGCATAGGTATAACATATCTATCATTATTCATATCAAACTTTCTTTCATCTAACAATGCCCTAGTTTTCAAGCTAGGACAAAATCTATCAAGCATACCTAAATCCATGCTTTAGAAACAAAAATTTCCACTTATATTACTTCTATAGAGCACAAAGCTTCCCGATCTATGACTTTTAACTATTCTTACCTTTATCAAAGCACAAAGCTTACAGATCTTACCTTTTTCTTGTAGATCTGACCTCTTTTCTTCGCAGATCTGACTTATTTTCTTCAGATCTGACCTCTTTTCTTCAGATCTGACCTCTCTTTCTTGGCACAAAGCTTCATAGGTAAAAAAGAACACTACGCTCTAGGGAAACGGATCTACGTACAGAGCTTGTTTTGCACAAACCTTCTTCCTCTTTAGTTCCCAACAATCACAGTTTCAGGTACCGGCAACGGAACCATTTGTTGGCACAGGGGCAGACCCAGGGTTCAATGCTTAAGAGCACACCAACACAACCCTAACTACTGACCCTTTTGGCAACACCTATGAAGCAGATGCAGTCTCACCCGAGGTAGAGGCAGGGGTGGTTGCAAGACTCAGGTGTCTGCAACCTTAGTTGGGACATAGATCTATGATTGTCTTGATCATAACACACTTAGGATCAGTTATTCCTTTACATACATTCATTAATACACTTCGTAGAAAGCACAAAGCACCGCAATAATTACTTAGATCTAGCACTTAGCAACGATAAACAAGTTATACCGAATAGATTAAGCACTTAGCATCTTATATATCATATCTAACATGCATTCATATCTCATAAGCACAAAGCATCAATAGATCTATCTAAACATATCAAAGAACTTAGCAGGAGAGAGACAAGCACATCAACAAAATACACAGAGTTACTGTGGTTCACCCCCACCCTGAGGCTATGTCCACAAAGTCTTCTTCTAATATTATCTTCTGTAATCCAAGTTACAGCACAAAGCCTTCAAGATCCTACCCCACCTAGGACAAGAGATCTGCACAACTCGCTAGATCCTCTTTCCCCGGGCATATCCAAGCACTAAGTCCTTCCCTGACCCGTGCACTCAACACTTACAATACTTACAGTAGGCACAGAGCTCTTACATTCACACAGATGTCTGATCACATAGATCTACTTTATGCACTAAGCCATTCACTTTACATCACATAGCTGACACACGCATCTCTTTTCTTACATTGTCTACCCTTCTATTTATACATACAAAAGGCATAAATAAGGGTCGATATCCCTTTCCCATTACAATATTCCCAAAAAGACCAAAAGGCCCAAAAATCCCTAAAAAGGGGTGGAGATCCCGTGATCTCCTCTTCTCCATGCGCTCCTTCTCCAACTGGATGTCAGAGTACCAAAAACGGTCAAATATGACCAAGTATTCCTAAAAACTTGGTCAAGGGCCAACATAGCTTGATTATCTTCCTATTTCAGATGTTTGTTGCAACCGTTCTTGGACCCCATTCTCTAACGGGGGAGTTGTGGGGGGGATTTCCGCCCCAAAACTATCGCCAGGGGGGTTCGGGGGGGGGGGGGGGG
>JASDQU010100941.1:281933-298930 GCA_032191745.1 Picea mariana | reverse complement strand
GCCAGGGGGGTTCGGGGGGGGGGACAGTTTTTTTATAGCCCCCCCTCGCAAGGGATTCGAGGTCAGTGCCCCAAAAGCAAAATTTTTGGGAAATTGTCTTGTAAAATATTGTAATTTCATAGTCAATATGGATTGTTCATTATAAGGTCACAGATCTAAAGGTAGAAGTTATTTTAGGGTTTTTTTTTGCCTAGAAGGAAACCCTCTTTTATGAGGGAATTGTATTGCGGCTGTGCATTATCGTGAATATTTTATTCTAGGAGAGGATATTGTGAGAGAAAGAAGAGGAAGTTACAGTGGGTGTGTTGTAGTTTGCATCGCTTCATTTTGTTGGATAATAAAAAGGAAGGACCTGGAAATTTCTCTGGTGGACGTAGCCCACACTGAGTGAACCACATATATCTATGTCTCTATTGTATATTGTATCTTTTGTGTTTTATTTATGCATTTGTCTTATTTTATTTCTCTGCGATGTTATTTTTCTAACAACTAGTATCCGAGCGAAAGGTAACTCGCAAGAAAAGAGGGTTCCTGGTTCGAGTGGGAGCAAGGGCGGAAGATGTAAAGTTATGGGTCGATAAATTTAATGACCAAAACTACCAGTTATGGAAGATGTAGATGGAATATTATTTATATCAGAAGGATCTATTCCTACCATTGGGTGGAATAGAAAAGAAGTTGATGGCCATGAAGGACAAAGAATGGGAGGTTCATGACAGAAAGGCACTAAGAGCGATATGATTGAGCCTAACAATGTCGATGACTTTCAATATTTCAAAACAAAAGAGAATGAAGGAGTTGATGGACGCATTGGATAAATTGTATGAAAAACCCTCAACATCCAATAAGGTATTTCTAATGAAGATATTATTTAATATGAATATGTCAGAAGGTGGGTCTGTTGCAGATCATTTAAATGAATTTAATACGGTTACTAATCAAGTAAGTTCTGTAAAAGTGGAATTTGATGATGAGGTCAGGGCTCTTGTAATCTTGTGCACATTGCCAGAAAGATGGAATGGCTTGGTAATGGTTGTAAGTAACTCTGTCTATGGTTCAAACACTCTAAAATTTGATGATGTTGTTGGTGTCATCCTTAGCGAGGAAATGCAACAGAAAATAACATGTGAAACATCAGTTAATGTGTTGACTGTGGAGAATAGAGGAAGACAAAAGGATGGAGGAAAGGGCTCAGGGAACCGTGGAAATTCTAGTAAGGGCAGATCCAAATTCTGACTAGGAAAGATAGAGTGTTGGAATTGTGGGAAGAAAGGACATCTGAAGAAAGACTGCAAAGCTCCAAAGAAACAAAGAGATGGACAACAAGAGAGAAATCAAGAAGAAAACGTAACAGGTGATGTGTTACAAGATGATTTGGTTCTTTCTGTAGATAATATTTCCAGTCTTGGGTAGTAGATTTAGGGACTTCATTTCATGCTACACCCCATAAGAAACATTTTCTAGATTATTTTCAACGTGATTTTGGACAAGTTCTTTTGAGTGATGATGCATCATGAAAAATTGTTGGAATGGGAAAGGTACAAATAAAGAAAAATAATGGAAACCAATGGTTGTTGAAAGAGGTAAGACATGTTCCAAATCTAAGGAAAAACCCAATTTGAATAGGGAAGTTGGAAAGTGAATGCTATATATCCATATTTACATATAAGGTGTGGAAGGTCGCCAAAGGATCATTGGTGATAGCAAAAGGAGAGAAGGTAGGTACGTTGTATTTATGTACTGGTAATATTGATTCTTCCATTTCTTTAGCTTCTATAGGAGTGGATACAACACTTTGACATAATTTTCTTGGACACATGAGTCAGAAGGGGATGCAGATACTTCACAAAAGAAATTTGTTGCCATATATTAAAAAAATTGATTTGAATTTTTGTGAGCATCGTGTTTATGGAAAACATAAGAGAGTTAGATTTCTCAGATTCAGAAAATAAAAGAAGAGTGAAAGTTTAGAGCTTGTGCATACAGATGTATGAGGACCAACTCAGATATCATCTCTTGGTGGATCTCATTATTATGTTACTTTTATTGATGATGCAACTAGAAAAACTTGGGTTTATTGCATTCAACAAAAATATGATGTTTTTGATACTTTTAAGAAATGGAAAGCTTTGGTTTAGAATGAGACAAGGAAAAGGTTGAAGTGTCTTAGATCATACAATGGAGGTGAATATTGCAGCAAGGAGTTTGATGATTACTGTTCATACCAAGGGATTTGTAGAGTGAAGACAGTTCCAGGAACACCACAAGAAAATGGTGTGTCAGAAAGGATGAACAAGACAATCATGGACTGTGCAAGGAGTATGAGATTGCATGCTAGGTTTCCCTTATAGTTTTGGGCAAATGTTGTAGATACTATTGTTTAATTAATAAACATAGGACCTTTAAGCCCTTTGGATGGTGGAATTTTAGAGGAGGCATGGAAAGGTAAAAAGGTAAACTATTCTTTTTTGAATACTTTAGGTTGTGAAGCATTTGTCCATATTGATAAAGAAAATAGAACAAAGCTTGAGGAAAAATCCAAGAAGTATACCTTTATTGGATATAGTGTTAATGATTTTGGTTATTGCTTATGGGATTATGAAAATTACAAAATTATTAGGAGTAGAGATGTTATATTTAATGAGAAGGTCATGTACAAAAATCAGTTGCAAGGAAAGAAACATGAAAAAGAAAAACCAGAATACACAGTGCTTGATGAGATCACCGAAAAAGAAATTCCAAAGGTACGAGAAAATAAAAATGTACAACAATAGGAGAAACAAGTACCTCAAAATCTTGCAAGTGTTGTTAGAAGATATACCAGGTTAAGTAGACCCCCTGAACAATACTCTCCTTCATTGTATTATTTATTGTTGACTGATTCTGGTGAACCGAAAAGTTATGAAGAGGTAATGTAGGTAGACACTAAAAAGAAGTGGGAGCAAGGCATGAAAGAGGAAATGGATTCCTTGGTAAATAACCAGACTTGGGACTTGGTTCAGTTTCCTATAGAAAAAAGAGCATTGCAGAATAAATGGGTTTATAGGTTGAAGGAAGAAGATGGACGGAAAAAGTGGTACAAGGCTAGACTTGTTGTAAAGGGGTTTGCACAAAATAAAGGTATATATTTTGATGAAATATTTTCTTCTGTTGTTAAAATGACTTCAATTAGGACTATTTTAAGTCTTGTGGCAGTAAAAGATTTGCATCTTCAACAATTAGATGTAAAAATAACTTTTCTCCCATGGGGATTTGGAGGAAGAGATTTATATGCAACAACCACAGGGGTATGAGGTCAAAGGGAATGAAAATTTGGTGTGCAGGTTGAAGAAGAGTGTGTATGGCCTAAAGCAAGCTCGAAGGCAGTGGTATTTGAAGTTTGATAGGTTTATGATAGAACAAGGTTATAGTAGATGCCATTCTGACCACTATGTTTAATTTAAAATGATAGAAAATGGAAACTATATTATCTTGCTATTGAATGTAGATGACATGCTTGTTGTTGGGTGTAATATGCAGGATACAAATGTTCTCAAGAAGAAATTATCTAATTCATTTGGAATGAAGGATTTGGGTGTTGCAAAGAAAATCCTTGGTATGATAATAACAAGAGACAAGAAAAATCGGAAATTGACATTGTCTCACGGTGAGTACATAGAGAAGGTGTTGGATAGGTTTAGAATGTAGAATGAAAAACTAGTTAGTACAACTTTTGGCAAGCCATTTCAAATTTACTAAGGAAATGTGTCCCAAGACAAAGGAGGACATATAATACATGTCTAGGGTCCCTTATTCATTAGCAATTGGCAACTTGATGTATTTGATGGCTTGCACAAGACCAAATATTGCACATGTAGTGGGAGTTGTGAGCAGGTATATGAAAAATCTAGGTAAAGAACATTGGGAGGCAGTAAAGTGGATTCTCAGGTATTTGAGAGGTACTTCTACTCATGCATTATGTTTTGGAGGTTCATACACTGTTCTACAGGGATATGTTGATTCAGATATGACAAACAATAAATATAGCAGGAGGAGCACCATAGGGTATGTTTTTACTGAAGGTGGAACAACAATATGTTGGATTTCAAAACTACAAAAGGGTTTTTCACTTTCAACAACAGAAGTAGAGTATGTTGCTTCTACAAAGGCTAGTAAAGAGATGATTTCATTACAAAGGTTTATGGAGGAATTGGGAAAGAAGCAGGAGAATGGAAGGTTGTACTGTGACAATGAGAGTGTCATTCATATTGCAAATAACTTAGCCTTCCATTCGAATATTAAGAATATACAACTCAAGTACCATTTGATATGATTTGTCTTGGAAGATGGATATTTGAAATTGGAAAAAATACATACTAGCCAGAATCCTACATACATGTTAAAAAAAGGAGTAATTAGGGGGAAACTGAGTTCCTGCTCAGTTTCAGTTAGTCTTCAAGCATGAAGGTGAATATGAGAAATTTTCCATGTCCAAGGTGGAGTATATTCCATAAGGTACAAAAACAATGGATTTTTTGTGATTAGTATCCAAGTGGGAGATTTTTGGTTGTGGGGATTGATTATCTTCTTGTTTCAGATGTCTGTTTCAACCTTGCTTGGACCCCATTCCCTAATGTTGGGGTGATTTATCCCCCACAACTATCTCCAGGAGGGTCTAGGGGGGTTTGGGGGGAGGCATCGACAATGTTTTGTAGCACCCCGTGGCGGGGGATTCGATGGTGTTGCTTTGTAAAATATTGTAATTTCATAATCAATCTGGATCGTTCATTATAAGGTCGCATATCTGATGGTAGAAGTTATTTTAGGGTTTTTTTCCCTATAAGGAAACTCTCTTTTATGAGGTAATTGTATTGTGGTTGTGCATTATCGTGAATATTGTATTATAAGAGAGGCAATTGTGAGAGAAAGAAGAGGAAGTTACAGTGGGTGTGTTATAGGTTGTATCCCTTCATTTTGTTGGATAATAAAAAGGAAGGACTTGACAATTTCTCTGGTGGACGTATCCCACATTGGGTGAACCACGTATATCTGTGTCTCTATTGTATTGTGTATCTTATGTGTTTTATTTCTGCATTTGTCTTATTTTATTGCTCCATGATCCTGTTTTTCTAACACTTCCACCAAACTAGTCCATCCACTGGACATGATTTTCCAACCCATTTTACTCCATCACTCTTCAAATTCCATGAGCTATTCATCTATTCTTTGAACCTCATTTCATAAAAGTGTGCCCCTAATATCATGAAAAGTAAGCCCTTTGAAGCCCAAACCACATGAAGCTATACTCTATCATAGGTTGATAATAAGGGGAATTAGTAGCATTGAGAGGTATGTTTGCATCATACCTCCATATAGCCATGTGTTCCAAAGTATTGTTCCTTTCTTTCTTCTTGCATTTAGCATCAATGGTGAGGTGAGCATTAGGGGTGGTGCAAGATACAAAGAACGAGTCAAGCCGACATGGGATCTTCAAATTTGATGTACAGGGCCAACTCAAATATTTTCTCTATGAGGGTTCATTTGATTTTTGATTGTATATGAATCTTCAACAAGAAACGTAGAGGATTCTTCAAAACTAGGGCTTTGATTTTCATTAATCTCTAAACCTGAACTTCTCCATATCTTTTTTTTCATCTTGTTCTTAGTGGCTTTCTCTATGTGGACTGCATCAATATGAACTTGCGTCTCGAATTTTATGTTATCAAAATACTTTTAGGCAAGGTTTTAGATTCCCTCTTTCATGTGCTAACTATTGTTTAAACCTATGGATCCCCCCCCCCCCACCCCCGCATGAATTTTTTATGAAAATAGTTGCATACCATTTTTTCCCCAACAAATTGGCGATGGTCCCTCTTGTCTTTTGGAGTCATGGAATTTTTTTTACCAACAAAAAATAAAACTACAAATAAAACCCTAGGATTTGTTAATTTCTAAGGAAAAAATCAACAATTTTATTGACATTTGTAAAGAAAAAAATGGCTTGAATGAATTCACACATGCCTTCACAAGTCCTCCAAATGAAGAGAATAAGAGAATCTTAAGAGAGAGAGAGAGAGAGAGAGAGTAGCTTCAAAATAACATAATGGTAGCTATAAACAACAAAAATAATTGCTTTATAACAACCCAAGAAATTCTCCAAATTAACCCTTGAATCAACCCAGGAGATTCTCCAAATCAACCCAAGAAAGAGTCCAGACCAATAAATATAGAATGAATATGAACACTTGTCTCAAAAAATCAAAATTGGTGAAGGGTGTGAAACAAATGGAGGGTAAGGACCTCATTAAATAACAATGGGAGGGGTCTAGGATTCATTTTAAGGTTTTGGTTTTTCTTTTTTTTCCTTTTTTTTTTTAAACATTTCAGGTGTCAATTTTGTGTTCCCGCAGGCTAGCATATAGATATGCATAGGATCAATCATTTTTTTACGGAATTGGATGATTTAGGCATTTATGTCTAGCTTTATATGGAACCAACCATTTCTAGTTTAGACCCCTCATTTGTGTAAATGTGTTGAACTTGCACAAAATAGATCTAGCTAGAAAATACCACACACATTTGCAGAGAGAAATTGAGAAAGAAGAAGCAAGAGAGAAAGAATCGAAGAATTCACATTAACCGTAATGAATAATGAATAATTTACACATGAAATACTCTATATAACTCAACCAATGCACACTAGAGGAGAAGCCAATGCACCATAGTGGTGGTCTAGAGTGATCTGTACACACACCAATAGTTACGGGAGTAAACAACCACCTAGTCTAGTCTCTTAGGCAGTTACGGGAGTGAACTGCCACCTAGCTGAGTTAAATAGTCTACCAGTCTTCAGTTAACTGACTAAAACATAGTGAAGTGAGGGGGAGATCAAGGAATCATGGGTAATGCGCTAGTCTGGTGATGATACCAAGGCTAATGCTCATTAGTTGGTGATGATCCCAATGTTGCATGGTGACAAAACAAATGCAGCATCTAGACTCTACTCAACTAGTCAAATGGAAGTGAAAACTGAAGAGAATATTCTCCCTAGAGGAATATTCTTCCTAAAATATAGGAGACTAGATAATTACTATTAAACAAGGAAAAACCTTAGGAAAAATAAATCCTAGGTGTGTGTGAAGTAACTCCAACACCCCTCTGAACATCACTATGGTGAAAATAAAGAATGGGTCCTGACAACGAGGCCATGTTAGGTACCCAAATACAAAAGATACACTGAAATAAGGTGAGAAAAGAGGGAAAACCTCATGGTAACCCCCCCCCCCTCGAGGTACAATGTATGTAAAAAGAAGAACGGATAGCTGTTAGGCAACTGTGTCCTTCACTCCAAGACGACTTCGCAGAGAATGAAAATTTTTCTCAGTGAAGGTCTTGGTGAAGATGTATGTCATATTTTCTTTTCTGAAGGACAAAATTGTAGGTCGATGATCCCATTGTGTACTAAGTCCTATATGTAGTGCATGTGGATATCGATGTGCTTTGTCTGATGCCTTTGAATTGGATCTCTGCAAAACTTCATAGTGCTCTAGCTGTCACACCAGATGACGATCGACCGATGAAACTGGAAGCCCAACTCAGTGAGAAAATGTTGTAGCCACATAGCCTAAATGGTTATGTTAAATACCCCTCTATACTCTGCCACGGTTGAAGATAGAGAAATGACATCTTGTTTCTTTCTCGACCAACAGATAGGTCCGAAACCGAGACTGAGTGACTAACTAGATGTGGAATTGCAATCAGTGCTATCGCCAACCCAGTCAAAATCAGTGAACCCAATGAGATATAATGTAGATTATGCTGCATAATGAATCCCAAAGGTGATGGTGCCATGTACATATCAAAGGATACACTTTGCAACCTTCCAATATAGCTCATGCGACTCCTGCATGAATCTGGAAACTGCACCAACTGCATAGGAGAGGTCTAGTCTGGAGTGTGTGAGATACAAAAATCTCCCCCACTAGATTTCTATATAGTGTATTGTCAACTAGTAGAGTGGCCCAACCATCCTCAAGTTTGACTCCTGATAGGAAAGGAGTCGAAGCAGACTTGTAATCTTTCATGTGAAATCTCTCAAGGAGATCTTGTGCATACTTTTCCTGAGACAGTTTGATACCTGATGCATCCTGATTGATCTCAAGTCCAAGGAATAAATGTAGCGGACCCACTTCCATCATCAAAAACTTGTCATGTAGAATCCTATTGACTGCAACAATCAATGAAGTCAAGCAACTAGTGATCAACAAATCATCAACATATAGAACTAAGAGTAGAAGTGAACTCGTCTTCCTGAGCATGTAGAAATTCGTGTCTGATTTAGAATGTAAAAAATCCTGTGACAACAGGTAGGAGTCCATCTTGGCATACCATTCCCTCAGAGCCTACTTGAGTCCATAAAGATATTTCTTCAGTCGACATACCAAAGAGGAATCCTACATAAATCCCTAGGGCTTCTCCATATAGATCTCCTCAGAGAGATCACCGTGAAGAAATGCATTCTTCACGTCCATCTGATGGAATTCCCATCCCTTGGCCATCGAAATGGAAAGTTCCAAATGTATGGAATCCATATTCACTACTGAAGCGAAGGTCTCATCATAGTCAATGCCATGAACCTTCTAAAATCCTTTGGTAACAAGCCTGGCTTTGTATATGCTAATATGTCCATCCACTGCACTCTTGGTCCTATATACCCATATGCACCTAATAAGTTTCCTTCTAGAAGGAAGAGGAACCGGATCCCAAGTCTGGTTCTCAAGGAGGGAGTTGTACTCCTCTTGCATGGAGGATTCCCAAAAGGGATTTTCAACAACCTTGCCATAAGACTATGAATTTGAAGATTGAACCAAGAAAAGATGCCTGGAGGGAAATGGTTCAATGGAAGTGAGTGCAATAGGAGGCTCCTCAAAATTAGATCGAGTCCTCCTAGTATCCACTGAATCACCAACAAGATCCCCTGCATCCTAAAGAGTAGTTTGGGCCCACTTGGGCCTCTCCTCTGGATTTCCATCTGCATCTAGATGCACTGACTCTACATCTGACTGTACTAGCTTTGTATCTGAATCATATGAATCAAAATTCTCATTTGAAGAAGATTCGACATGTGCATGCTCATTATCTCAGACATGTGGAAGAATGAAGGTGTCTGCATGCGACTGCTTAGGTACATGCGAGACACTTTCCTCGAATTCGACACTTCGCTCAATGATGATCCAGTCTGAGGAAAGATCAATAATTTTGTATCCCTTCACACTGTTGGGGTATCCAACAAATATACACTCTATTCTTTGTGGATCAACTGTCTTCCTCTTTTCAGAGGGAATCTGGGCCCACGCACGTGAACCAAAAATACGAAAGTGGGTCACTTCTGGTTTGAGGCCACTCCAAGCCTCATAGGGGGTTTTATCCTTGACAAATCTATGGGGAGATCTGTTTTGGATGTAGGTTGCACAATTAAGTTCTTCGTCCCATAGTCTCCGTGGCAGTGACTTTGCATGTAGCATGCAAGATGCCATCTCTTTTAGAGATTTGTTTTTCTGCTCAACAACTCCATTTTTCTGTAGAGTATAGGGAACTATGTGCTGCAAATTAATCCCTTCCTCATGACAAATATTCTGAATATCATGATTGACATACTTTCCCCCGTTATCAGTTCAAAGGATTTTTTTTTTCTTTCTTGACTGTGTCTCAACCAGGGCTTTGAAATATTTGAGGTGTTGAAAGACCTCGTATTTTTGCCTGAGAAAGTAAATCCATGCGAAACGTGAGAAATCATCAACAAAATAAGAACATACCTCGCTTTACTGATTGATGGATGCGGAAAGGGCCCATGAGGACAATATGGATTAGATCTAAAGGAGAGGAATCTCTTTGAGTCTTTCCTTTGTCGAATTTCTCTTGAGGGTGTTTTCCAAGAACACATCCCTCACATATTCCTTTAGAGAAATGGATTTTTGGTAGACCATAAACCAATATTTGTTTTCTAAGTTGTTGCATATATATGAAATTAAAATGCCCAAACCTTTCATGGCATATCCTACTACTTTCATCATCATGGGTAAGCAGTAAAGGAGAATCTGGTTCAATAAATTTAGAAACTGTATACAATCTAGATTGATGATTTACCTCACCGATAGCAACCCTGGAATTGGTTTGCATGTCATAGATGTCCACTGCATTAGGTGTGAATATGAATTTGTTTCCGGTGCTTGAATTTATCATCTGATACACAGAGAGAAGATTGATGGAAAGTTTGGGAACATGCAACACATTCTCAAAGCTTCCGTTGGTGAGTTCAATCCTTTGTTTGTCGGTGACCTTGACTGGAGATTTATCCCCCATCAGAATAGAAGGACCTTTGCATGAATCCAATGAATAATAGACTAATTTTGTGGCATCCATGTGATGTGATTCTCTTGAATCTACGATCCAAGAATCGAGAGAGGAGTTGATGGAAATCAAGGCATAGCTAGAATTACCTTTCTTGGGATTTTGATCTTTTGGCTTCTTCTTCTTGGCACCCTTGGGGATGTGATCCCCAAGGTTATTTTTCTAAAGTATTTGAGTCATTATATCTATTTGTTTCTACATGCATGCAGATTCTAGATGGAATCCTTTATGGCAGTATGTGCATTTCTCCCCTTTTCTTCCCTTTCCACCTTTGGATCCGAAGGCATCGGTATAGGGTTTTGAGTACCCTTCCTTCTTTGTATTTGCATGAGATTTGCTTTTGTATTTATATTTAGATTTATGATATTGATGGTTTCCATATTTCACAGTAAGTAGATGTGCCTTTGGGCCTTTGATTTTTCCCATGTTGATGAGCTTGGTTTGCTCTTGTGTCAGGGATTCAATAAATTCCTCAAGAGAAGGCATCTTCCAGGTGGCTCCAGAGGTGAATTTGAATAAATGGATTCTGTATACAAAAACGGATAATTCAGAACCAAGTTTGGAGAGAATGGTGAGAACCATTTGTTTCTCCTCCTTGGATTTATCAACCTCGCAAGCCTTGAGTTGTGACAGTAAATCCTTAAATTTTGTAAAGAAATCTTGGAGATTGTCGAAGCTTTTTGGATCCAATGAATGCAATTCCACCTCGAGCATGTGTCCTCTCATCTCATCCTGTTTTCAAAAGATCCCTTCCAAGGTGGTCCAATCTTCATTGGGGGTTTTACAGGAATATATGTGAAAAGGGATATCGGGAGAGATGAGACTGCAAATGTTTTGAATGCTTCATACATTCAATTTAGATACTTGGATTTTTCTATGGATGATGTCAGTTCTATCTTAGTATTCAAGGTTAAAATGTAAAATCCTATGGTTCGGAGATGCATGATTATTCTCTCCTTCCATGCAAAGTAATTGTAAGGTGTAAGAATGAATTCTTTTGGGAATTCCATTTTTCTGCTATCTTCAATCTTTGGTACCTGCAAAAATGATTTGGTCTAGATTTTTCTTAGCAGTCCATCAGCTTAGATAACATGTAAATTTTTTGAACCTGCACATAATAGATCTAGATAGAAAATACCACACACATTTGCAAAGAGAAATTGAGAAAGAAGAAGCAAGAGAGAAAGAATGGAAGAATTCACATTAACCGTAATGAATAATGAATAATTTACACATGATATAATCTGTATAACTCAACCAATGCGCACTAGAGGAGAATACAATGCACCATAGTGGTGGTCTAGAGTGATATGGACACACACCAACAATTGCAGGAGTAAAATTCCACCTAGTCTAGTCTCTCAGGCAATTATATGAGTGAACTGCCACCTAGCTGAGTTAACTAGTCTACCAATCTTCAGTTAACTAACTGAAACAGAGTGAAGTGAGGAGGATATCAGGGAATCGTGGGTAATGTGCTAGTCTGGTGATGATACCAAGGCTAATGTGCATTAGCTGGTGATGATCCCAATGTTGCATGGTGAAAAAACCAATGCAACATCTAGACTCCACTCAACTAGTCAAACTGAAGTGAAAACTGAAGAGAATATTCTCCCTAGAGGAATATTGTTCCTAAAATATAAGAGACTGTATAATGACTAATAAAAAAGGAAAAAACTTAGAAAAAATAAATCCTAGGTGTGTGAAGTAACTCCAACAATTTGAACTAGGAATCGTTGTAAATTGATTTAATTTATCGGTTTTGGAAAAACCAATTTAGTTCTAATGACACTGAATTATATAAAAAAAAACACCTTAAGGTCATGTTGAGTTGAAACCTTGGCTTTGATACCATATGTAGTTCCTCAATTCTCCATTACCTAATAATCAAGCACTAGCTTACAAACCTTTACATACAATTTTTTGTCTAAGCATATAAAATTGTTTTCCCTTGATATCCAACAATGAACATAAATCAACGTGTTTAAGAAACATTTTGTAATGTCCCCATTTTTGGATTCCCTTACTCTGCAGTCGTAGATGCTCTTATGGGTTTATGTCATCCTGACCATAGGGGCAATTTGAGGTTAATAGTGAGCTTGGGCAGTTTGGAGGAGTTATTTGATTCTTTCAAGGGTATGCTCATCATCTTTCATCATCGAGATCACTCTTGTGCAATCAGTTTCGGTTCCAAAGCATTTCGACTTTTCCTGTAAATTTGGGAGTATTAATGAACATTATTTAATGAATTGCACTAAGGTTTTCATTTTAGTAATTTATATAAGAGGGGTACCTTGGTGTAATAGCTCATTGGAACTGAGATGAAGAGATCTAAATGGTGGAAAGGATAGAAAGTGAATTTTAGTACCCAAAAAATGCTCTAAAGTCAAATAAATCACTTTTCAGAGAAAAATGGGCTAATTAATTAATAAAGTGATTTTACTAAAGTTAAATTAAAAATTCACTTAAGTGTAAAAGGGTATAAGGGTCAGCAAAAGGGTGAACAAGGAAATATAAGAGAAATGAGGGTGTCCTCTCTCATAATGCAATTGATTTTTTTCTAAAAACCAATTGAGAGATTTGTTGAGGCTTTTGGATCTTGGGATGAAAAACCCTAGAGAAGTTAAAAGATTGGTTTTGATTGTGAGACCATCCACTCTAGATGGTCGAAAGGGAGGACCTCACTCAAATATTTTCATTGTTCTTTATTAATACATAATTTATCTTTGCTTGTGGTTGAGCTCTTACCTTGGTGGCGGAATTTTCCTACTTAGTGGTTGAGATCTACTTTATGAGGGTTGAGTTTCTCATTTGGGGTCGAATCTTCATTGTTGGGTCTATTCCCTCATTTGTTGGGTGAGTTTCTTTGCTAAAGAACCGAGTTGAGTCAGTGGGGACAAGTTTTGATATTGTTGGTTGAAGTATTTAGTGGTTGGGTCGAATATGGTATCAAAGAGGCCAAGTTATCTAGTTGGGGATGATTTTTTAGTTGTTGGAGCAGAGATTTGAATGTTGGGCGCATTTATGTGATTTTGGGTACTCCCTTTTTGAGTTGGATAGTGATATTTGTATGTTGGATTGATTTCTAACCACATGGACCGATTTTATCATTGTATGGGGTGAGATACACTGCTAGAACATAATATATTGGTTGTTGGGCGAGCTATCTTCATTAGGCAGATTTCTGAATTCTTGTGATTGAGTTTTGTTTTGAGGAGGAATGTTGTTTATCATTTATCAGCTAGTTGCAATCAGATCTCTCCTATAGTCCTGGAATCTATCTTACAAGATCGTTGTATATTTCCTTTATTTACATCCAGCTAAATATTTAATGTACAAGTCAGGGATTGCTCTCATTTGTTTGTTGTTATGATATATCTGAAATTGTTATATTGTATTGTTGTAGCTACCATTTAATCATAATTGCGAGTATTATTTTGGGTACATATTGTGTGTATTTTCTATACTTTGTTTGCAAATAAATTAGAATCATTAAACTGTGACAAAGGTTGTTTACACACAAACTATTTGAAGAAATGACCACACCTACAAACTAGGCAAAAATTGAAAACAAATAGCAAGGGTCATTACACATTTTCATTCGAAGGAATAAATGTATATCATTTCTCTATGTAGTGTCCCACTTTTTATCGACCAAACGTTTAGTGTGTGTACACACACATGCACACACATATGTATGTGTGTGGGTGGATGGGTGGTGTATTTATTTTATTTTATTTTTATTTTTCATTCAATGCGTAAATCTAACCCTCTCATGATTCATCTTCATTTATTATCTTTTGTCAAGCTACCAATGCATTGAATTCGCTTCAAGAAACAAAAATAACTATTCCTAATTCATACAATATATATATAACAATTAGATAACATTAAAATGGAACATAGAACCGGGTTTTGTGTCCTACTAAGGATGACCTAAGTTTTACGCTCCTTCAATCTAGCTTCCTCCATTAGAAAATGCATGCTATTCAATCACATTCCTCATGACCATCATACCTCAAGTTTCAAGGTACCCCCCATATAGGGGTTCTAAGTATAGGTTGATATAGAGTTACGAGATGAGAGTTAAAAATAATAATAAGCTTAGATTATTGTGCATAGACAATAAATGATAATAAATATCATATAATAAATAATTACTATTAATACATAATATGAAAGTAGAATAAATAATATATTATTAATATATGATAATAATTTATAATATAATAATATAGAATATAATTATAATATATTATGAATTAATAACTATAATATCATAATAATATGAATGAATGTGAATATGGAAGACATATTAGAGGATATTTGTAGTATGAATTAAAGATGAAAAATGTCAACACATATTATGAATTAACTATTATATAAAAACTATATAAGCCTTTGGAATGTCCTTCACAACCAAGTCTCTTTGGAATATGATAACAAAGGACAATCATTGGAAAAAATTGATAGAACAAAAATGTATGGCCCCTAACAACATCTTGTCATGGATTTGCAAGGAAGACAAGACCTGGAAAAATGGATTGAACCATTGGAAGGTTCTGATGTCATCCTACAACCTAATTGGTAGCCTCTTAGCATGGAATGTTGGAGATGGCACAAAGGTCAGGAAGGGTATGGACACCATTATGGGATGTGCAAAGAAGATATTCCCAGCTCAAGATCTGATCTATAATTTACATCAGTAGCACTTAATGCACCTCTCTCAAGTTGGGGATCTAGATAGGATGGATAGGTGGTCAAACAGATGGAAAAGAGCCAAAACATTTTTCCTCCAGGGAGATTGGGTGGGGATTTGGGATGATTTTGTCGTCAAATTGAAGATGTCCCACATCCAACTTTGATAGGGAGAAGACAACTTTGTTTGGATCGACAATAAAGATGGACGAAATTATGAAGAAAAAATAGGATACCATATCCTAATGACACCTGGAATTCATCCTTCCATTTGGTGGTGGGATCAAATTTGGAAGGTAAGGGTCCTAAAAAATAACAAAATATTTATGTGGTTGGCCTTACAAAATAAAGTTCTTACTTGGGAGGATTTAAAAAAAAGATCAATCTAGGGGTTAGGGGTCTATGTTCTTTACTTTGAAGCGAAGGAAACCACTGTACATTTGTCACTAGATAATTTTAAGGGACCTTTGGATTGAGGATTATATCGAGCGTTGTATGTATACTTGGTATCAACCTTAGAACTCAAACAATATATTTTTATCCCATATCTAGTTCTATTGGGCTTGACGCTTGGCCATAATGGCATAATTTTTCAAGAATATAAATGCCTACGTTATAGGTATCTTTACAGGTAGCAGTGATATTCAACTTCTGTAGAGCTAACCCCTATCATAAACCTATGAGATTGAGTGGGAAATATCTATAGATAAATCTTTTAGGTGGGTGTTTTTTGATGGGGCCTCTCAGGGGCCAGAAAAGAAATGTGCCCTGGGTGGAGCCCTGTATTTCTCATACCAACATTTTATCTCCTTTAAGTAAAACATAGGTAGGGGATTCAATAATTTTGCAGAGTCATTGGCACTAAATACAATTCTTAAAAGGCATTTGATATTGGGATCTGAGAACTATAGGTTTTTGGTGATTCTTCTTTGGTGGCTAATTGAATGCAAGGTTCTCAGCTTATTACAAACATAGATCTAGTAGTGGTAGATACTCATATGAAGGAGATATCAAAAACTTTCTCCAAACTCAACTTCACCCATATATATTGTGACTTGAATGAACAATTTGATGGACTCTCAAAGGAAGGCCTCACGTTGCCACTAGGTGAATTGGACCTTGTGGAGACGTCCAAGGATGCATCAGTGGAGACCATGTTGGATAATGTTGTCATTGATGCCAATGGTTTGATTGATTGATGTCAAGTGATTGATTGATGTCAAAGGATTGATTGATTGATGATTAATGTAATATAATATGTATTTTCCTTGATGAGAATGCATAGATGAAGATGGATTAATGAGTTGTCATTGATATGATGAAGATGGATCAATGAGTTTTCATTGATACATGATGAAGATGGATTGATGTGGTTTCATTGGTATATGATGCATTGTTGGAAAAATGTATAGATGACTCATTTTTGTCTTATCATGATTGATAAGGTGCACAAATGGATGAACTCCAAAGTGGTCCCCTTATGTTGAAATCCCTCACGGGAAGACACTTTGCGGATTGAGTTATCCTAGAAGAATGGTTGGAGGACCCATGCTTGTATGTAGAATAACAAGATGAAGATCAAGGAAATTGTTGGTGAAACTATCCTAGATGTATAGTTCTTGTCATGCCATTTCTGGTGGTATGTATAACGTCACATAACTCCTCACGATTAGAGAGTTATGGCCATGAGAAGTTGGAGACCCCAGGTTTGGGTAATGGACCCAAGTTTGTTTGATGGGTAATGGTATGATTTATGATATATTTTCAAACAATAATATTCTATATGAATATTACATGTCATTCCATTTATGGTGGTATGTGGAACATCACATAACTCCTTACGGTTTCAGAGTTATGGCCTTACGAAGTTGGAGGACCCTCACATGTCATCTAGAAGCCCCAAAAGGTCA
>JASDQU010100941.1:265822-281220 GCA_032191745.1 Picea mariana | reverse complement strand
TTGGTTAGGGTACAGGCTGTAGTATATTTTGTAAGAGTTTCAAATCAATTCAATGAATATTTTGTGCGGGCCACGCTCTACAAGGTCGCTCTCTAGAATAAGCCATAATTCAACAAGGTATGCCATTTTTGCTATAACGCCTTTTATGTGAGGTTCCAAGTAGTGCCACTTGGAGGAATTGTATAAAACACACTGAAGAAAATTGTGTATCAGTTTCAGATCTTTATTCATTACAGGTACAAAGTTATGATAGTTTCAAGTTGGGGTTGTTGACTAATCCAAAACTAGTCATGGTTGAGACAAGGAGTTGATGAGTTGGCACATACATGAGTTGTATAGTTGATGATGTTGGTACATATTGATGATTCATTGTTGATGATTATTTGACACATGATTGGTATATACTTGGTACATGGTTGGATTCACTTGTTTATGGTACAGGTTGATTATAGGTTGTTTGGCACAGGTTGGTGCATGGTTGATGCACTTGTTTATGTTGACAGATTGATATCTGTTGAGGATTGTTGCCTCATCTCAGTTGGTGCTCAGAATGTAAGCTAAGTATTTCATATAGAGATGGTTCTCTTGTAGAGTTGTACTCTATTCAGTTGTTGATGAAAAACCCCCGAATTGAAGTCCATAATAAAAAGAAAATTTGTACATACATTTTGTGTTCTTTGTGTTCCTTGTGGAGATGATTTGTTGATGATATGTTGCTGATATGTATTCACATCTAACTGATTATAAATGACAGCAATGAGTANCCCCCCTCCCCCCCCTCTAAGTGTGGTAGGTGTGTCCAATAGACCCAATCATCATTATAAATCTTATTTGGAACATTTCTCTTTTGATGTCTGCATATGCAAGCAATTAATATCATTTAGGCTAGTGATGGCATTTTTTTGGGTCTATTAATAGTGGTAAATCATCTTTTTCAGTTCGTCATTGAAACAACTGTACTATGGGACATCTTCAAAATTTTGGAATAGTCTAAAAAAATCACCTTTTTATTAGATTTGAATTTTTTTTATATATTACAACTTTACAACTACTAACTAAATAATATATAATAATTATATAATATTACAAATTAATAATTGTATAATATAATATTATTATATAATAATAACAATACATTATTAATATATAATGGAAGTATGCATTATAATTGATTATTGATATATAATAATAATAATGTAAATATAATAAATAAATGATAATATATATCGTGCAGTAACTAGCGAAAGTCTTAATACTATAAAATATTTCATATTGAGTATTTCAAAGATATTGAACATATCCTGAGACAATCTCACCAAGATCTTAATCTGAGGTGTACACATGGTTAAATATTGCCAAATAGAAACATGACACATAATCCTAATTCAATTTTATGTGTCCAAATCAATTATTATCATCGACTCAATTCTTTGAAATTCTATTGGTTATTGAATTTCCAATTCAACAAGCAAGGTTTTTCTTATAAGGCCCATTTTTGGAGCAAATTTGTTCTAATGAATGTCTGGTGACTAGATGGTTTCTTCCATGTTTGACTTCAGATCACGTATTCATGAAGAATAATCGTAGAATGATGGACTTGGATTGAATACCTTGGGCATGGTTTCATTTAGTATTAATGCTCTGCTTGGGATATTATATAGTTCCACCACCACTCTATAGCATTGGTACTATCGAGAATCGGTTTGTACTTCACAGAGTTTCAAATGTTCTCCTTGTATGTATTGAGATATGGGTCCACATTGTATTTTGTTTGTGGCTATGATTTATCTGAGGTGACATAAATTCATAGTTTATTTATCATAGTCATATACTATTATGAATCAAATGCTTAGAATATTACAAGAAACTAGAGTACACACCATGTACATGAAATGTGAGCATGTACCACAACTCCAAGATAGATAAGAGAGATAAGTTACACAATAACTCCTTAAAGATTAGGAAAACCTCCTCCAAATACCCCAATACACTCATTCTTCCAAATCATCTATTCCTTAATAATGACCACTTGCTCTCTCTATATATACATTGCACATGTGGCCCCTTTATTAGGTTGGCCACTATTACATATACATTTACCTATTACATGTACATTTAACCCCATATATGCCCCCCCATTGGGGTCATATCATATACATTTAACACCATATATGCCCCCCTTTGGGTCATACCATTATACATAATTTATGGATCTATATTGTATTTGATTTGACAGTCATGCTTCTTTTATCTATAAGTAGTGGCCACCTTAGGGAAGAGAGTATATGATACATTGGTTTGTGTTTGTAGTTTTTTTTCGATCGCAGGTTCTTAGAAATTTTCTCTTGTTCATGTTTCAAATCCTCGGATCCAGGTGGAGCTGCCCACCTCTTCCATTGACTCAATGGTTCTCTATATTCTTCGAAATTTTTCTATGGTTTTTTGGGTCCCAAACTTCTGGGGCCGTTTTGTGTCCCTAAATGGTGTTTATTGCACATTTGGAGGGCTAGAGGTTGCCATGGTTCCTTTCAGTAATAAAAAATGTGATTTTTTTTCCATGGAATATCTCTCTCTCTCTCTCTCTCTCTCTCTCTCTCTCTCTCTCTCTATATATATATATATATATATATGACAACTTTACAACTAACTAAATATTATATAATAATGATACAATATTACAAATTAATAATTATATAATAATATAGTAATAATGATACATTATTAATATATAATGGAAGTATATATTATAATTTATTATTGATACATAATAACAATGTAAATATAATAAACAAATGATAATATATATCATACAATAAATAACGAAAGTACTAATAATATAAAATATTTCATATTGAGTATTTCAAAGATATTGAACATATCCCGATACAATCTCACCAAGATCTTAACTAAGCTGAGGTCTGCATATGGTTAAATATTGCCAAATAGAAACATGACACATAATCATAATTGAATTTTATATGCCCAATTCAATAATTATCATTGACTCAATTCTTTGAAATTCTATTGGTTATTGAATTTACAATTCAACAAGCAAGATTTTTCTTATAAGGCCCATTTTGGAGCAAATTTGTCCTAATGAATGCTTGGTGACTAGATGGTTTCTTCCATGCTTGACTTTAGGTCACTTACTCACGAGGAATAATTGTACAATGATGGATTTGGATTGAAGACATTGGGAATAGTTTCATTTAGTCTTAATGCTATGCTTGAGATATTATATAGTACCACCACCACTTTATAACATTGGTACTATCGAGAATCAGTTTGTACTTCACATAGTTTCAGATGTTCTCCTTGTATGTATTGAGATATGGGTCCACATTGTTTGTGGCTATGATTTATCTGAGGTGACATAAATTCACAGTTTATTTATCGTATTCATATATTGTTATGAACCAAATGCTCAGAATATCACAAGAAACTAGAGTACACACCATGTACATGAAATGTGAGCATGGAGCACAACTCCAAGATAGATAAGAGAGATGAGTTATACAATAACTCCTTAAAGAATAGGAAAACCTCCTCCAAATACCCCAATACACTCATACTTTCAAATCACTTGTTTCTTAATAATGACTACATGCTCTCTATATATACTTATTCACACATTGCACATGTGGCCCCTTTATTAGGTTGACCACTATTACATATACATTTTGTAACATCTTGCTCTACCGAGCACACTTTTATTGACTTATTCTTTGAGGACACTTGCGTGCAAGTGATCCAGTTGTGGTACATTGTGATTTCATTTCAATTATGGATTATAGATGATGATGATGTGTTGTGAATTATTGTTATTTGATGTATATGCATTGGCAGATGCTATTGACGAGTTTTCCTGAGTGTGCAGGACACATGACATGTTATGGATGTTGATGGCATCAATGGACTTCCTTGAACTTTGGATTGATTCAGGGAGTGAATTGTATTTTGATTGAGTATTTGATTTTACGCAATTGTGAAATATGATTGATTATAGTATGATTTATGTATATGGATTATTAACATGGGTTTTATCAGTGGATGTAGGCTTGGCGATGCTTGCTAATCCGACTCGCATAAGGAGTAGAGGGGCCATGCACATAAACCAGATATTGAGGGAGAGGTGTGGCAGTCTCTCTGTCATAGCCTACTATCACTTCCACCGTGGTCGAATGGTAGGTTAACAATTACTTAGTTCGAGAGGTCCACAATGTCATGAGGGCGGACTGAGATAATCGCTCATGAAGATTTCTAAGGGGCACACAATAAGGCGGGGTACTTATTCCTTAGAAGCCCTCAGTCTATCACAAGATCAACTGAGTGGAGTGTTGACTCCAAGGGTTAGAAAAACTTCCAAAACCAGTCAAAGGTGAGTGGCACCCTTGGAACACGCAGATGCGTCTTGAAGGGAACATCGCATAATTAAAAACTTGAGTCAATAAATCTAGGTGGCCTAGAAAACATGGAATTGATTAGACCTTGTCGGATTAAAATAATTAATTAAATAGTAAATTTATTAATTATAAATCCCAATAAAAGTCTAAGCCTAATTCTAAGACTATGCCTAAGTCTGAGTTTAGTTAGGGGACTAAATTAAAATATTAAATAAATTAAAACAATAGAGATAAATCAATTTAAGGAAAAAGTGAGAAAAATCTAAAGATTGGATAGAATGCACATGTGTGCATGAAAATAATAAAAAGAGATTTTTAAAATAGAAATAAATAAAATATGAGAGAATAGGTGTACACATAGAATGGTATCTAGAGTCAAGATACCACTAGTCTAACTAGAATAAAACTCATAATCCAACTCTAACTAAAATGTAGTTAGGAGACATTCATTAAATGAGAATTTGGGGAACAAAGGGACAACTAAGAGAAAAAATAGGAACACATTGGAGAATGTGAGGGGAAATGACGTTTTAATTAAATAAAAAATGGTATTTACTTGTGCAACTTGGGGAGAGTGTGACAAGTGTGTGGGTGAATATTACTAATTAAATTAATTAAAAATATAAATAATTGTGCATGAGGACATGTGTCATTTGGGATATTTCTATAAAACAAATGGTGTAGAAGGAAAAGCGGCTCACTTATTCTTGGTAGAGTTATGCTGTCAAAATTGTTTTGACTATGTTTTACTTGTGAGAGTTGGGATACCAAGCTTGTAGAAGGAGTGGAAGCTCTTCCTTGTGAGACAAGCTTGGAGCTATTGTTTTTGGTTTCTTGTGTGTGGCCCCTTTGCGGCTTGGGGGGATAAGGGGGAAGAAGGGGGAAGAAGAGTATCCCTAGCGTTGGTTGGGAGATACCGATAAAGTCTTGGGATTGGCAAGCGAAGAAGAAAATTTGCAAGAGTGGATTGAAGACCATCATCATCTCACTCTAGACTCTTCCAGTTACAGTAGGGTTCTAGTTATTGATAATTATAAATTTTTTATCGGATATATATGTTGCATTGAATCGAATGTTAGAATCCAAACTTATTTTATAGATTATACCTTGCTTAAATCGTGCACGGATAAATTGAATGTATAGACAATCAAAAGATAAATTTATTGATAGCTGTTAACTCTATGGTCCATTTGTATGGTCTGATAGTAAATGGTGAAATTCATTGAGTTTGATTTCTATCATATGCATTAATTGTTCTCAAAGATTCACTTCGTAGCTATTGTTGATTAAATGATTATGCTTTAATCATTTAGCATGATAAATAGTTTCTATAAAATTTAAATGAGTATAAATCGTGGAATTAAGATTTTTTTGCTTACACCTACATAGTTTAAACCCATAACTAAATTTTAATTGTAGAAGGGTAGTTCATGTTAATGGTCTATTTTAAAACTCGGTAGTGAATTATGATGAGAGCGGTTTGAAACTTAATGGAATAAGGGACCAATTTTTCAAATTCCTTTACTGTTCTTGAGGAAGGCTTAATTATTACAAAACGATTTAGTTTTACCGTTTTTTTAAAACTCTAACAGTTTATGGATTGTTCCTCGACCTTCCTCCTTGCGGTGACTTGGAGCTTGACCAATACTCCACTTGAATCCCTCATTACTAGAATTCTCTTGTATTGTCTTCCTCTCTCACTGGAATACTCTTTAACCTATCATCGCTTGATAACTTTGTAGTTTAATTTAGATTCTCATATGTTAGAATAATAATCTATTTCAATATTTAACTCGGGTACAATTGCTTGTGATAAGTCTTAATTTTGTTGGACACACCGACTACACTGAGAGGGGGGGGTGAACAGTGTAGGGCTCTTTTTTTTCTCTTTTAAAAACTTCGCTTTCACAAAAACTCATTAGCTAGTAATCACCAACTCATTACTTTATTGTTGTCAATTATAACCAGTTAAATGTGAACATATATTAGAAACATATATCAACAATATATCATCAAAAAATCATCACCAGAAAAAAAACAAGGAACACAAGATGTATGTGCAATTTTCTTTTTATTACAGACTACAATCCTTGGGTTATTAGCAACAATTGAATAGAGTACAAATCTACAAGAGCACCAACTCTATAATGCAAGACTCAACTTACATCGTCGGCACCAACTGATACGAGGAAAAAATCTTCAATAGGTGTCAATATTTCAACAGTTACACGACCTACCAGTAGTGCAGCATGCATATGTACACACCCTACCAGTAGTATGACTCACGTATGTATGCGGCCAGTCTGTACTACAACCCACGTATAACTTCTGAGCAATTAGGGTTTTCTCTTCATCACTCACTCAGATCCTATGTAAACTTCAATCACATTCTCTTATGTATTTCACTGTCACATATGATCCATAACCAATCACAAAACATCCAAGCTCTCCAACAACTTACTCATGTTCCTCAACCATGCAATATGAATGCTACTCAGTCATGTATAAGAAACCAATATACTATAGAAATCATATCAGTATTGAATTATAAGAGAGTTGTTCACTCCATCAACCAACAAGGACCACATCACAACAACCATATCAAGAATGCCTTAAGCATTCATTACACAACAAACAATAGTATCCATCAAGACCATAGTGTAACCATACCAGAGTTTCTATGGCAGATCTAAGCCCATAGAATGTAGATCTGGAACCTACTTCAGTCTTCAAGATCCTAGCACTAGTTCACACACAAGTCTATATGACTTCATCCACTGTACATGCCTTGTACTCATTCAACCCACGTATGTACGCGATCTGGCTTGCTGCAACCCGCGTATACCTCAGAAACTAGGGTTTCTGAACTTTCAAGATTTTTTTCGTCATGATCTCATACTTGCCGAAACTTTGATGCATCCATGAGATCCTCCATATCTTCTCTCTCTCGGAATAGATCTTCAATACATGCTCAAGATATGCACAAGAGATACGCACATAAGATCCACAAAGATTGCACAAAAGATTCTCACTAGATGCATTTACACAAGAGACCCTTGCCTCTTATTTATACTCTCCAATTAGCTTCCTTAGTAGCATCTTCTAGGTCACTTAACCTATTTCTAGGTTAACCACTTTCCATAAATAGAAAGTTCTCCATTTAAATATTCCTCCTTGACTTTGTCACTTTTCTTTACCATTTAAATAATAATATCTTCTTTGCAAGCTCTTTGACTTCTTTGAACTTTTGGGGCTTCAAGCCTACATATGAGGGTCCTCCAACTTTGTAAGGCGATAACTCTCAAACCATGAGGAGTTATGTGACATTACTCATACCACTGGATATGGCATGAAAAGCACTATCCATCTAGGATAGTTTCACTGACAAATTCACTGATCTTCAACTCATTATTCCACATAGAAGCATAACCATACTTCAAGGATAATTCAACCGCAAAGCGTCTTCCGGTGAGGGATTTCACCATAAGGGGACCACTTTGGTGTTCATTCATTTGTACACTTTATCAATCATGATAGGACAATAAAGATCAATCCAACAATACATCAATATACAAACCTTTGACCTTGACATCATTCAATCATCCTTTGGCATCAACTAATTCCTTGACATCAATCAATTCCAAACAATCAATCATCCTTTAGCATCAATCAATCACTTGACATCAATAATTTACGATCAATTAATTAAACATTTGGTATCAATGACAACATGATCCAACAAATTTAGACGTTGACTAAATACAAAAACTATAGATATGATTTTATGCTTGAAATGTGTATGCTCTAGATATAAGAAAAAGCTATTGTTCAACAATAAAGGAAATAACTTTGTTTTAAAATGATAGAGTTGAACACAATTATAGCCTTATCTTAATATACAATTTCAATCAATCCAAGAGAAGTGGATGACCAAAAGAATAAAATATAAATTGAGATTTTCTTGGGAATGATAAAGCTTTATTAAATATAGCTTTATCAAAATAAAATATTCTAGAGAGACGATTATATCAGAAAAGAAAAGTTAACCCTTTTATATAGGTTGATATTTTGAAATTTGATTTAGTCTGATGGATAGATGAGCAGTTGATCATTTGAATTATATATATATATATATATTAAGAGTGGGAGTTACCTATTTTGTTATCTGATGGATAGATGAGCAGTTGATCATTTGAATTATATATATATATATATAAAGAGTGGGAGTTACCTATTTTGTTGTTAAGGTTAATTACTAATCATATGGAACTGTTTCAAGTAAATAGTTAATGGATTGTTGATATTGTTTTAAATAAATAAAAATAAATAAATGATAATTATTACTATATGTATTAATTAATTAAGAGTGAATATAGTTGTAATTAAACATTATGCTTTAGCATTGAATTTATGATTTTAATAAGATATATGCTAAATTCATTTGTTATGGAAAGGTCAAATGGTTTTTATGAATTAAAGGTGAGGAGCGGTTAAGGATATCATTACTTGTCAAATTTAGTTGTCATCAATAATGTAAGAAAAGTTTTAAATTAATTAATGTTGCGGGAAAATTTGGTGGATTGTGTGTAGATTTAATTGCTTTTGTTAGTCAGATTTTTAATCGATGGTATTATTTATTTTACTTAGGTGATTCGTAAGGTTTGATTTAGTAAATTGCGCATTTAAAAAAAAAAAGACGTTACAACCACTATGGTTAGTGGTGTGTTTTGAATTCAATTTTAAGTCAATTGAAACGAATCGATTATTTTTCAATGAGATTATTATGTAAAAACTAGCACCCCGTGGCTAGAACTTTAATGAGTGATTTGTCATATTAGTGCTTAGTAGAAAATTTTCTTATTATGCTTCCTAATAAATTTATTTTTTTCTTTCTCATTATATGCGAGAGTTGTTAACATTTGTTTATTCATAGTGAACTATTATTGTGCTTTAAATTTATGATAAGTATGGTTGTGAATTAGTATCGAAATTTGGATTAGTATTGAGGTTAAGGGAATTAGATATATCCTTGTTTTTCAGAACAATCACTAGTCCTAGGACCTTAAATCGTCAAAATCAATCGGATGAATCATGTACTTGAGCGTTGATTATGTGTCTTGGGGGTCCTAACCTTGCAAGTAGGTTGGGAGGGTAGACATCTCGTTATTACTAAGCGCCACAATTATTATATGGGTTGTAGTGATAATGAATTTGATTGTTGTCGTGTTGTGATGTATATAATAATAGAATGTGTTTTATTGAAGTATGTTAATACCATGTAGTAATTCTCTAATGATGTTTTAAAAAAACAATTTAGCACTACTGAACTCACTTACATTGATGTCGTAACGGAGGGGTTGTTACATATTTACCCATTACATGTACATTTAACCTCATATATAGCCCCCCCTTGGGGTCATATCATATACATTTAACCCCATATATTTCCCCCTTTGGGTCATACCATTATACATCATTCATGCATCTATAATGTATTTGATTTATAAGCCATGCTTCTTTTATCTATAAGTAGTGGCCACCTTAGGGAAGAGATTATATGATACGTTGATTTGTGTTTGTAGGTGTTTTTTCGATCCTAGGTGCTTAGACATTTTCTCTTTTTCATGTGTTGAATCCTCTAATCCAGGTGGATATCGGTGGTCACCCAACTCTTCCACTAACTCAATGGTTCTTTATCTTCTTCGTAGTTTTTCTATGGTTTTTCGGGTCCCAAACTTCTGGGGCCATTTTGATGCCCTAAACGATGTTTTTTGCACATTTGGAGGGCTAGAGGTTGCCACAGTTTCCATGGTATTCCTTGGCCCCAACCAAAAGTTGTAATCCTCAGACAACTATTTCCAATGAACCATCATGTGCCCCAAACAAAGATAGTATGCAAAATTTGTGCCCCCGAGAAGTTGACATATCAACTAACCACCTCAAGGCCCACAATACTTTTGGTGTTTCATCTTGTAGCATTAGGGTTTTCATGTTTAGGGTTTTTGCCTCTTTGTTTTTTGGGCTTCATGATTAAAGGCCCTTTTTGGCCTCTTTGTAATCATCTTTTTTCAAATGAGTGTAGTCGACGTCTCTTTCTCTTCAGAGATAAACTACTACCATTCTAGACAGTTTGTGTTCTATAACGTTGATCTATAATCTACCATGTATATTCCACTGTAATAGTTCAGCACAATAGATATGATAAATAGAACTGATATCTACACTATGAAGGTTAAATTCCTTTAGATTCCAAAATATTTAGCTTTTGATTTTCCACTTATGCATGAAATAGACAAAATGCAGAAAATAGAGAACAGTAAAATACAATTATACACCATTCAAAAAATAACACAAATATTTTCTCTAGGGAACCCTTAGAGAAGAAAACCCAACTAGAAGGTGAGACTGCTTTGCTCTCTTTTCTCTAGTATGGAAATAATGCAAGTACAAAGGACAATGAAATATCTATGGAGTTCCTTGAGACCTGTGACCTATTAGGATGCTATAGAATATTAACCCCCTTTGTTATTCTCTCTAATTCCCCACTCCCAATTGTTCTACTCTACTATGGAACAAAATACAATAACATAGAATGGAACCCCTTCTCCTCCTAGCGGTCTGGTATTTAACATAGACCAATGACTATCTAGGGTTAGAGTATTGACTTCCTCAACCCTCAATTAGTGATCATGTTTGGGCCTTCTAGATCATCCTAGAAAATCCATTATGTGGCTATCCCCACATGTTTAATTAATGGGGGATGACGTCGCATCCACTCTGTTTAAGGAAATTCTTGCATCGTTGGAAATATCATCGTGTGTAAAATATTGAATATTTCTCCATAGTAAGGTTTGGACCACAAAAAGGTGTTGTTTGATGCCTAAAAATGGCTCTAGAATATTTCAGGCGATTTTTTGGAACAACCACCAAAATGGACTTGCAAGTTGATTTCTCCAATTTTTCCACTGGGAAATTATTTAGATATATGACAAATAATATAATGATCCAATCTTGATCAAGTTTTTTTCTATTTTATTAATTAATAGAAGTTGGGTTTCATTGTATTTATGTGTTCTTTACTATATTTTTGTTTGTATCTCATTTTGTTCTCAATATAATCTAGATCAATGGTATCAATGTAGTATGGTCCTTATTATTTCTTAGTGCATGTCCATGATGAGGTCAGGGTATAAACACAGGGACTTCACTTTGTTGACTGATATCTTATCATGTTCATTCATAAAGGGTGTTTTTTAATTGTGAAAAATAAGGCCATTATATTTTAGGTATTGGGGGGGGATGTGGGGTCTCAAGGGGTTTATAGGTATTAGGGGGTATAAAAAGGGGTATCTAGTTTAAATAGGGATTTATTTTGTTGGAAATATGTATTGGGATGGGGGTTAAACAAAAGGATTTTGACATTTATTTATCAATATCTAGTGAAATTAGGGGTATTTTTTAATACCCCACGAACGCAGGCACTATGTCATAGGTTCACTGAGTGAAAACCCCGTGGGTATAGAGGGTTGGGTCTCAAGTTAGTTTCACTTGGGGATGAACACTCTCTCAAACCCTAGCAATATCCCATGGAGAAACAAAAGAGAGATGATGGAGCAAGATATCCTTTCAAAATGTTGCTTGAGGTAGCCCTCACACAATAGTAGAATGAGATGATGGACAATTTTTCCCAGATCCTTCAACGACTACCAACGATAGGAGAGGAACCTTAAAAAAGTATCCATTTTGGAGGTGTGACACCCTTCAACATACAATTTGACTGTGATATCCCCTTATTTTAAGGCCAGATAGATGAGATGCTTTAGAGAAATGGTTAAATTTGTTGTTCACAAATTTTCTGACACTAAAAAGATCACCTTATCTCTCCTTAAATCTGTCCCACATGTCAAATATTGGTGGGAATCTTATTGGGATATACATAACAAAGATGAGTTTATTTTATTCGGGACAGGACCCACTTTAGTGGCCTTTTTTTATTCCCTCGAGGAGGAGTTCTAACCTATCAGAAACTATGATGACTAGTACACAAGATGGACAACTCTACATCAAGAAAGAGACTAGATGGTACTAGAGTACACTAACATCTTCCATACCTTACACTCGAATTTGGTTATCAGAGACTCTGAGTGGAATGTATCTTTGAAATACCATACTAGTGTACACAGGTACATCCAAACGAATATGGATTTCTTGGAAATCTCCTCACTGGGATATGTTTATCGATATGTTGTCAAGATCAAGTAGAAATTTAAGCAGTGAAATAAGAAGGAGATCGGGTCTGCAAATATGCAACAAAATAAGAATGGAAAATGTGGCCCTAACTCACAGAACAAGGAATAGAGAAAGGAAGGCCAACCTATAGAAAAGGAGTCTGAGATGCCAGCAAAGAAGGGTAACAAGAAACAAAGAAGGACACTGGAAAGTGGTGTGAGTTCCATAAAATCCCCTAGCACAACATTGACTAATTCCACTCAAAACAGTCAATGTTGGATCATTGATGTGGAACTTGGTGCTACCATTGCAACCGTGAAGATCAAACTAGACAATTTATATGGGCTTGAGGAAGGGGAGGTCCTTTTCCATTCACAAATGTGGGTAAAGGGAACCCCACTGCATTTCATTGATGACAATGGGATCCAGAAGAACCCGATCTTGGTCAAGGTCATCAAGACATTGAATTTGTCAATGATGCCACAACCCCAACCATACACCATTGGTTGGTTGAGCCAGATATGAGACTTTCATGTCAGCGACTAGTGATTCCTATCCTATGGCATCAAGCCCTTCAAAGATGAGGTATTGTGTGATGTTTCCCCACTCAAAGTTTGTGATGTTATTTTAGGACAACCTTATATGTGGAAATGTCATGTTTTTTATGAGTCCTGAACCTATAGTGTCATTATCACTCTGGGGAGTCATCCCTACCAAGTACTCGAGGTAGTTATGATTACTGTGATTTCATTGATCTTGGAAAAACAATGTTGAAAATTAATCTCATAGAATGCAAAGTTTATCCTCTTCATGGTTCGTTTAGAAGGGGAATGAAAGGTCACTATGGCCACCATAGCTTCAATACAGGGTCTCTCTACATAGTAAAAACAGGTGGAAAAGCTTGTAGAGGAATACAAATACCTATTCATTTCACTTGTAGGGGTGCCTATGCATTGTCAAGTCAAACATACCAGTGATTTGATACTTGTTGTTCCCTTGACCAGTGGTCCAATATATAGATGTTCCCTTTTGTAGAATGAGGAAATAAAGAATCAAATTCATGAGCTCATCTACAGGGGTCACATTCAACCAATCTCTTCACCTTGTGGGAGCCCAATTATATTGGTGCATAGGAAGAATGAAACGTGGCATCCTTGTATTAATTATAGAGCCTTGAATAAAATCATTGTCAAGAACCGATACTTGATCCCTAGGATTGACAATCTTCTTGAAAAACTCAAGGCTTCCAAGTTCTTTAGCAAGATCGATTTGAAGTCAGGCTATCAACAGGTTCCAATATAAACAATTGATGTATGGAAAATGATCTTCAGGCCTCTTTGAGTGGTTTTTCATGCATTTTGGCCCGACCTATTCTCCAACTACATTCATGAGGACGATGGAATATATCTTGTGGTCGTTCTCTAAAACTTTCATGGTGTTCTATTTTGATGACATCCTCATCTTCATCCATACCTAGGAAGAGCATTTGCAACACATTCAACAGGTCTTGAGCACCCTCCATCAACATAAGTTATATGCCAATCTGGATAAATTCTCATTCGACATGCAAATAATCCAATACTTATGATACATTGTGGATGAACATGGGGTGCATGTGGAACCAACCAAGATCCAAGTAATTTGCGATTGGCCAGTCTTGGTGACTCTATCAAAGTTCAACAGCTTCTTAGGCCTCGCCAGCTTCTACCACAGTTTCGTGTTGGGGTTCTCTCATATAGCTTGGCCCTTAAATCAAGTGACCAAGGGGGGTGTTAAAGACAATTTTTCCTAGCCTGAATCATAGCAGAAATAATTCCAAGATCTGAAACACCATATCTATTCTACACTTTTCCTCACATTACTAGATCTACAAAAGATGTTCGAGATCGAGGTAAATTCCTCAAACTATACTATCAGTGTCATACTCACTCATAAAGGATATTTTATTGACTATCATAGGGAAACATTATCAGATGTAGTTAGTAGGTATCCCATCTATGACAAGGAGATGTATTCCATTGTACAGGCATGCCAACAGTGGAAGCAGTACTTTGTGGGAAAGGAAATGATCATCCACATTGATCACACACCTTTGTAGTTCATGAAGACAAAAGGGAAGTTATAGATTGACCGCCACTAGAATTGGTCTACATACCTACAACAATTCCACTTGAACATTAAGTAAAATAAGGGAAACACCAATTGAGTTATCGAATACCTCAACCGACCTCCATTTGCAACACGAATCACAATGCTCAACTTTTTCGGGCATGAGACCTCATGGTGGTCCCAGTTATATGATAGTGATATTGACTTCACTGCTTCATATTGAACACTAGGTGCAAGAACCCCAGTTGCAAAATTTCATCTCCAAGATGGACTACTATGCAATCTGGTCCATCTTTGTGTTCCTTCAAGCGAGCATGTGAAGCTGATTTTGGAAGCTCATTACAACCAAGGGACATCTAATTGACTATCATAGTGAAACACTATTATATGTTGTTTGTAGGTATGCCACCTATGACAAGGAGATGTATTCCATTGTACAAGCATGCCAACAATGGAATTATTACATTTTGGGAAAGGAAATGATTGTTGATACTGAGAGGGGGGTGAATCAGTATCAAGTACAATTTAAAAACCTTTTTCAACTTATACTTAAACCATTCAATTATATCCAATGAGCAATGAACAATATTATAAGAGTTACACCAATACACCACAATACACCATGCACAATATATGAGAAATAATCAATAGTTTTTT
>JASDQU010100941.1:228066-249239 GCA_032191745.1 Picea mariana | reverse complement strand
TCATCCTCCCTTGAAATCCGGCCTTCTTTTACTTCTTCTTCCCTATGAAATTCGAATTGTATCAAATGAATGTATAATGATGTTTATTTATAAAATTTATTTCACTTCCTTTTAACATTAGGGCCGACCTAACACTTTCTTATTTTGTAATTATTTTCTTTAATTATTTTCAGGGCCTACATGTACTTCCTTTTTTAATTCACTTTGTCATCTTCAAAAATTCATTTCTCCTAAACCATGAGGATCCATGTGACGTACCACATACCACCGAAAACAACATAATGTATACTATCCATTCACAGGTGTTGTATATGCATGTGCATTTTCCTTTATGTCCAGATACCTTTATCAATCTTGCTGTCCAAAACCCATGACTAGGGTTGACATCAATGACAACAATCAATCTTCCAACAATGATCATCGACATTGATCACAATCATTTGTAGTTTGTGAAGACACAAGGGAAGTTGCAGAATGATCGCCACTAGAATTGGTCCACATACCTGCAATAATTCCAATTGAACATTAAGTACAAGAAGGGAAACACCAATCAAGTTGTTGACTACCTCAATCGACCTCCAGTTGCAACACTAATCACAATGCTCAACTCTTGAGGGAATGAGAGCTCAAGGTGGTCCTAGTTATATGATAATGATCTTGAATTCACTGTTTCATATCGAACACTAGGTGCAGGCACCCCAGTTGCATACTTTCATCTCCAAGATGGACTAATATGCAATCTATGACATCTCTGTGTTCCTTCAAGCGAGCATGTGAAGTTTATTTGGGAATCTCATTATAGTCAAGTGGTAGGACACTTTGGTGTGGAAAAAATAGTGGCACTAATACAAAATTATTTTTATTAGTCAAATCTTCGATAATATCTCAGAAAGTATATTAGATCATGCATTGTCTACACCATCGCCAAACCCACCATTAAGAAACAAGGGATATACACCTCTTTGCCTACTCCTAATAGGCCTTGGGAGTCCATATCCATGGATTACGTGTTCATTCTATGTTCAATCAAGCATGGTAATGACTGTGTCTTCATGGTCATTGATCGATTCTCTAATATGGCAGTTTTGACACCCTACAAGAAGAGTATCACAATTGAGGCCACTATTAAGCTCTTCTTTGAGTGTTTTTGGGTTCATTTTGGGCTACCGTGTACTATTATTTCAAATCATGATAAAATGTTCTTGAGTACATTTTGGTCCATCCTATGGTCATTGATGGACACGAAGCTCACCAAATCATCTACCTTCAACCCCCAAACCAATGGACAAAAGGAGGTAGTCAACAAGATGATTGTGCATATTCTGAGAATGTACAACTCCAAACATCATGGCACATGGGATGAGAGTCTTCCTTATGTTCAACATAGCTACAATTGAGCCCTTTGTATCTTTATTGGCCACAACCCTTTTCAAGTGTGACGTAGCTTTGCCCATTGTGTCAACACAAGAAGAATCTTCCCATATTCATACTGAGGCTTATAAGGTAGTTAGATTTGTTGAAAGGATTCAACACATCCACCAACAAGTCCATGATATATTGCATAAATCCAATGCCAAGTACAAGCAACAACATGAACAACATCAGGTTCCACACAAGTTTTGGGTTGATGATAAGATATGGTTACATTTGCAAAAAAAATGCCTTACAGGACCCCATTGCAATATTCACCCACTTTGATATGGGTCTTACAGCATCACCAAGGATGTAGGTGTGAATGATTTTGAATTAATTATTCCCCCATTCCTTGGCATATATCCAGTCTTTAATGTGGAGCTTCTTCAACCATATTTTCCACCACTACTGGACACCTCAGAGGTAGCTGAGCACATGGCCCCTATAGAACTCAACCCTGACTGCCTTCATCATACTACAATTGATAAAATCATGGATACACTAATGAAAGGAATTGCCCGTTCACTATGACCCCATAGACCCCCCCCTACACAACACATATCCTACAGACCTCCCTAACACACACCCCGCAGACACACTACCCTGACCACCCACTTCCCTGACACCTGACCGCTTCCTTGACCACAGGCCCTGACACTTCCAACAGACCCGTCCCATCCCTGTCCCTACCTCTCGACCTTGACTACCAATAGCGACTTCTTGTAAATTCATGGCCCATCCTTCCCTCATTAAATTGTATTAATTATAATATATACCTTATTTTAATTTATTATATATGATATATATAATATCTATCTATACATATATAAATATAAAAAAAATTAATATAAATATATATTAAAAATAAATATTTAAATTTAAAAAAAAATAAAAATAAAAAAATCGCAAGGATGGTCAACAACGAAGAACTTAAGGCCGACGTGAAAAAATAAAGAGAGGATATCAATGATGTAAGGTACCGATTTAACAATGTGGAAAAAACACAAAAATACATGAATGAAAAAATCAAAAAATTACTCGAGAGTGAGAGCAAAATTGATCAGTTAATACAACAAGGTGAAAGATTATTTGTGCTTTGTGAAAATGATAAAACTGAAACAAAAAGAAGACTTGATGAACATAGTGAAAAAATTGAACAATTAATGGAACATGTCGAGGCCTTATTCACAGAGCCCTTAGCTTATCGAAGACCACCACTAAGTCAAGAAATACCAGAAATAATTTCAAAAAATCAAGGGAACCAGGAAATTCCACAGGAATTTTTTTGAGAAATATACACACACCCAGATTCCAAGATAGAGATTACCAGAAATTTAAAAAGGATTTACCAAAGTACAACGACAAGGACCATAGAAGAGTTGTTGTTTGGATAAACAAAATGCATGGAATTTTTGAATCAAACCCCTCGCTAGGTGAACAAGAGAAGGTAATGACAACCTCTAATAGTCTAGAAGGAGAAGCTTATGATTGGTACCTTTGGTGGTCTAGGAAATGTGATGCTTGTTCCTTCCACTTGAAAAATTTTACAACAGCCCTACTTAAAAAATTTCATGATGAAGAGGATGATGACCTTTATAACAAGTTCGTACATCTCAAACAGAAGGAAAATGTAAACGATTATACACACAAATGGGAGGTTCTGGAAATAAGGCAATGCATATTCACGGATGAGAAGCTCATCAAAATGTACATATGTGGCCTAAAATATTACATTCGTAGTGAAATTAAACTATGGAATCCTAAAATAATTGAGAATGCAAGACACACAACAAGACTAATAGAAAAAAAAAAAAACAAGTTCAATAAACCAACATTCACAAGTCCAGAAAGGTTAAATAAATATCCAGATGATAGAATGAAGAAATACAATACAGACAAACCCTATTTACCACCTCATTTGAGGGAAGGTCATGCCAGTCATCAAGACTCAAATAAAAAATTAGAAAGCAAATGTCGATATTGTGGAGACAAATGGTCGCCTGGGCACAAATGAAACAATAAAAAATTATATTCTTGTAAAGCAGAGAAAGAATCAAGCACATATGACAGTGATTCAGATAACGAAAGTGAAGAGGAAGGTGAGGCCCCCAATATAGAAACCGATGAAGACATGCCCAAGATATCCTTTGCTTCAATAACAGGAATAACACAACTGTAGAAATTAAAACTAAAAGGGAACATAAAAAAAAGAAAATGCCACCATTCTAGTCGATACAGGGAGCACCCATAATTTCATAAATGTAAATGTTGCAAAGAATCTAAATTTATTCGTATATTCGGCCATGGATATAAGATTAAGGGTGGCAGATGGAAAAAATTGATGGCGTAGGAAAATGTCATAAGATCAAGCTTCAAGCAGAAAATTATGAATTAGAATTTGGATTCTACACTGTACCCTTGGGAGGAGTAGACGTCTTCTTGGGAATTCAATGGCTACAAATGCTAGGGACCTATTCTGAAAATCACCAAAAACAATTTATAAAATTCAAATGGGAAGGAAGATAATACAAATTATACGGATTCCATATGCCCCCCACCCAAATTATATCCTCACAACAAATGGAGAAACTAATTTGAAAAGGAGCACCAACTTATGTGGCACACTGTCATCAGATGGAGATATTAACAATAGAAATAGTCAAGTCTCAACATCCAGAGATTCAAACATTAATCCAAAAATATGACAAGGTATTCCAAGACTTACCTATGAAGCTGCCACCTAATAGAAACATAGAACATATAATCGAGGTTAAGCCAGATTCAACACCAGTTAATATTAGACCTTATCGATATCCTCACCACCATAATATGAAAATAGAAAGGCTAATTCAAGAACTATTGAAATTTGGGGTTATTACGACAAGCAGGAGACCATATGCAGCCCAAGTAGTACTGGTTTGGTAAAAAGATGGATATTTCAGACTATGTATAGACCATCGAGGGTTAAATAAAATAACTATAAAAAATAAATTTCCTATACCCTTCATAGATGAGTTACTAGACGAACTCCATGGAGCTAAATACTTCTTGAAATTGGATTTAGTATCAGGGTACTACCAAATTCGATTAATATTAGAATATGTACAAAAAACTGCTTTTCAAACACACGAAGGTTATTATGAGTTTAAATTCATGTCATTCGGTCTAACCAATGCACCAATTACCTTCCAATCAACTATGAATCAACTTTTTCACCCCTACTTAAGGAAGTTTGTATTGGTCTTCTTTGATGATATTCTTATTTACAGTAAAAATTGGAAGGAGCATATGAAACATTTAGAACAGGTACTTTCTCTCTTAGAGAAAAATCAGTTCTATGCAAAACTATCAAAATTTTCCTTTGGTAAAAAAGAAGTAGAATACCTTGGTCATGTCATATCTCGAGAAGAAGTCAAGGTGGACCCTGAAAAAATCAAGGCAATCAAAGATTGGCCCAAACCAAAGAACATATCAAAAATAAGGGGATTCCTTTGATTAACAGGTTATTATTAAAGATTTATCAAGAACTAAGCTTATTTAACAACACCCTTGTCAAACCTATTAATGAAAAATTCATTCAAATGGGATAACAGTGCACAAGAATGTTTTGAAACATTAAAAAGGGTTATGTCATCTACACGTGTATTAGCAACACTAAATTTTACAAAACCCTTTGTAGTAGAATGTGATGAATCATGAATTGGAATAGGAGCCATATTAATGCAAGATGGCCACCCAATAGCATTTGAAAGTTGAAAGATCAACAAAAAGGAAGAGTTAAAATCTACCTATAATAAGAAAATGTTAGCTATTATGCATGCATTAGCTAAATGGCGACAATATCTATTAGGAAGAAAATTTTCGATACGTACTAATCACAATAGTCTCCAATACTTACTAAGACAAAAAATATTGTCCACAGAACAACAAAAGTGGATGGAGAAACTTTACACCTTTGATTTGGAAATAATACACAAAAAAGGGAAAGACAACATAGCTGATGATGCACTATCATGAAAAGATGAGGAAGTAATCACATATGCAACAACAATAGTCATTCCAGATTGGTTGGATGAGATTTGAGTTGAGTATGCCAAAGATCTTGAATCTAATACCATAATCAACAATGTAGACCAAAACCCCAAATTTGAATGGAAAAATGACATTTTATGGTACAAGAACAGAATCTACCTAATTCTGTCCTCAAAATTTAAAATGAAAGTTTTAAGGGAGTCACATAGCTCCCCAGCATCAGGACATGTGGGTTTTTTCAAAACCTACTATAATGCACAACAATCATTCTATTGCAAAGGAATGAATAAGGAGATTCAAAGATTTTTTGCCGAGTGCGAAATTTCTCAAAGGAATAAAAAAGAAAATGTTATGACTCCAGGATTACTTCATCCCCTAAATATTCCTGAACAAAAATTTGAAGAAATTTCAATGGATTTCATTGAAGGGATACCCATGTCTGAGGGGAAGGATAAAATTTTTGTGGTGGTTGATAGATTAACCAAATATGCACATTTCATGGAAGTAAGAAAAACTGACTCAACAAAACAAATTGAAAATGTTTTTTGCAAAAACATTTATAAGTTAGATGGGTTTCCAAAGGTAATTGTCAGCGATAGGGATGCAAAATTTAAAGGAAAATTTTGGAAATAATTTTGCAAAAATATAGGAATATCTCTTAAAATGAGTGTTAAAAATCGAAATTACTCACTTTGATAGTGTCACAAGTGTCGCATTTTGCTCACAAGTGTCGCAAGTGTCAGAAAAAACATACTACCATAATGCCTATGTCGTACCTATAACGACATCAGAAAGACACTTGAAACACCTCAAACATTTGATTTGGAAGAAGAGGAATGGTTAATTGGGTTTATGAACCTCTTTCCATTTGAAAGAACCACTAAAATTGAGTTTTAGAGGAGAACGCTCTCCTATACCTCTCTCAGGAGTGTTGGCGCTCCCCTGTACACTCTTAGGGAGCATTATAATGCTTGTTTGCCCTTTTTGTGGAGTGCTACTACTGTCAGGAGTGTTGGCGCCCCCTATACATTGCCATGGAGCGTTATAACGCTCTGACACCCCTTTTGAGAGAGCGCTACCTATTCTAAGCAAAAATTGGTTTGTTGAGAAGAATGAGGGGAAGATCCTCTCAATATCTAAAGGCAGTTGGATTCGAATCCTTGGCCATGCCATGATCATAGGGCAGATCCATAACTAAAGGAGGAAAATCCTCAACTTACTCCAAAGATATCTCAAGTAGTTGAGCCTCTCCAAGCCTATTTAAACAGGCTTTCTCATGGTGAAAAGGGGAAGGAATGGAAGGCATGAAACCTATGACCTCATAGGAAACACACAGTGAAGTAGAGGAGAATAATCAATGAATTTATTGTCATTCTGATCGTGGGTCTTTTGAGAAAGGGTTAGACAAGCAGGACTTGATGAAGCTGTTGCACTCGCATCTACGGTTGTAAGTTTCCTTCATTGTTGTTCTCATCAATATAATATGCTTGGCCTGTTTCTTTCTAGTTTGTGCTTAATCTCACATGAACTTCTCTCTAATAGATAGATCTGCTTCAAACTAATCTCAGTAGAGTAGGATTTGGTTATACTTTTGTTTTTCTACAGAGCTTATCGAGGAGCACAAAATTGGAGCTCAATTCGGACCGTGCAGGGACAAACACCGATAAAAGGTACTTCTTTCCTCCTTCCTCCTCACACATTAGTTTATATAGATCTAAAAGGAAGTCAGTGTCCATGATAAGCATCTTCTTTCTTAAGAGTTAAGAGTCTATCTCTCAAGAGGAGATCTACCTATCCGCAGGGAGATTTTCCTTCAACATAAATTGGCGACTCCACTGGGGACGACTTGAAACTGTTCAGTTTTGGTTTTCCTCATAGACCTTGTCTTTCCCTTTATTCTTATTAGACCTTTTTCACCCCATATGTTTGATTTCATATGCTGATTGAATCCTTAGTTCGTCACATGCATCTTGATTGACAAAAAATTGACTGAAATTTTGGGTTTTTGGGCAATTTTCTGAGTTTTTGAAGCCTGGCGCCCCTGTGCCTATGTTAGCCCAGCACCAACACTCCCTGGAAGTCTTAGATAGAGATTTATAATGCTTTGGTGTCCCTTACACCAGAGCGCCAACCTCTCCTTTGCAAAAATACCTTCCAAAATTGCATTTTCTGAGGTCCAGACCCTGTTTTTTCACTTGCTAAGGTTCTTTGTGATTCAATGCTTCTTCCCATTGACCTTTGACATCCTTCCTTCTGAGGAATGAGCACTTTTTTGTTCATATTTTGTGGCCTTCTTCCTCCTTTTGAGTTTTTCTGTTGTTGAGAACTTGGAATCAATCCGTTGCTTTCTTGTCTCTTATCTGACTCAGTGGGAACTCTGGTGAAGGGAATCATAAATATGTGAATCATCTCATTTGGTTCTTCGAGGTCAATGTTCTTAAACATCTCTCTTTTGTGTGAATTGTTTGATTTTGCTTTGTTATCTTTTGTTTTTTTGTTTGCTTCTTGTTTCAATCATAGCAAGAGGGTGTGTTGTTTGTGTGAAATATGCTTATGCTTGTCTGAATCTCCTTTATATGAAAGGATAGTTGGTAGGAGAAATTTTTGCATTGAATTAATCGTCATTCGCATACAAATGAAAAAGATACATATTAGTGATTGGTTTGCATATTAGAAAGCATTTTTGAAATTTTTTTAGCATTGCATTGGATTCGATTGAGAACCAATTGATTGAGGACATTTCATATTAGTGTTTGATAGTGAAAACGACTCTTTCTCTTTCCCTCAAATAGGTGTTCATTGAAAAGAAACGATTGCTTATTATATTTTATGCATCTTTTTGGGCATTGATTCATAATTCCATCAATTTCACTTTCGTGCACCCTTTGAGTAAAGAACAACTGTAAAATGAATTCTAATTAAAAATTATCTAGAACATTTTTTTTTTTTTAGGATCTTCCACCAATAGTAGACTAGGGTTAGAACTTTGGATTAGGCTGTGAGTACAACTCTCCAAAGTTTTCAAAACAAACATTAGCATCCTGAGCTAGGGAGAGTCAAATCCAATTGTTGTTTTGGTTTTCTGGGATCCCCCTCTCACACAGGGGTTACGCACAAGGTCGCATTCAGGCGAATTACGGAGATTATCCCTCTGTGGTTCAACTATTTGTAGTGGTCGGATCGTATATTGGGGGTCACTTGAAGGTATACCCACGATTATGTGTGGGAGCCTCTCGAGTTGATTTCGGACTTGTTATCCTGCCCATACGTTTCGGATCGGACTGTCGACTATACCCGCCCAGGGACTCACTGCGAATTGGTGTCTTTAGTTGCCATAATCTTTAGGTACTTACACAAGGTGACGGTGAAGGGAAGTCTCACTATACCTGGAACAGACATTGGTCAAACTCACTCGGGCTCCTTGGAGGGTAAATCCACAATTACTGCATGGAAGCTTGCACCAAGGTGAAAGTCTGTTAAGCAGGTCACCGTTGTAAATGTTCCACCATATCCTAGCCCCTTCTCGACTTGATCATGCGACGTTGGATTTCATCAACAACTAGTATGGTCGTCGAGAGAAGTTTTTTTTGCTTGGTTGATTCCTAGATTTTATTAGTGTGTGTTGTTTATTTTTGTTAGTTGGCCCTAGATTTTCAGTGTGTTCTGTTATTCTCCACAATTGAGCTCGTAGACAACAAAGGTCTTCACCGATCACGTAGGATGCAAGGGCTGCCTCTGGAAGGCTATCAACCCTTACCTCCTAACCCTCTAGAAGACAAATACCGTAGAGAGGTAGAAAATCGATCTGATGCTAGAAGTGTTATTGCTCCTCTGTTAGATAACTCAGAAGGAACTTTGGTCACAGTTGAAAATCCCACCATATCTGTGTCGGTAACTCCTCTTGAACCACTTTTGGTTCATTTAGACTCCCTTGGGAACATCATAGATGAAGATATCCCACAATTACTGGAGAGGATATTTACCGAAACATATATGGGATCCACAAAACCAATCTTTGGTGACGAGTATAGGAATCATGTTCGTCCTAGCATCACAGTAGATACCAACCACACACTTGCTCATTCTGTATGGAGGACTTCATTGAGATGTGATCTCTATTAACATTTCAAATCCTTTCGACAACCCTTTCAACCTCATGACCCTCCTAGTGAAACATGACCATCCGGTCAAACCATGAATCACCCAGTCGATCAGGTTATTAACCCTACTGTTACATCAACACAAGTCCATCCTAATGCTGGACTCATCACCTCTACTCATCTCCAAAGAAATTCAATATCTACCCTCTTTTCTACAAGCTTTTACTCTACAACTTCATATGTTCCACACGATCCTGCTGGGAAATCTTCTCACCTGAGAATGCAGACCCCTGCTGTCCAAACAAAACCAGTTGGAGGGAAACCAGCATCCAACAAACCTTTTCCTCTTGGAGGACTACCTTTCCATGGCGGGCCTACCCCTCCCAGGGGATAGCCCTCTTTTCATGCTCCTCCTGGAGGGAAACCTCTGTTTTCCAATCATACCCCAATCGTAAATCCACCGTTGGCAAGGGGCAACCCTCGTTTGTTGGAAACCCTTCACAATCCTGGGGAGTATCTTCAGGAGGCACTTTTACTCAACCCCACATTGGGGGGAACTTGTATAATAACCCACTAGGAGGAGTGTCCAATCCTGTTCCTTCCGGAACATCTTACGGCCAATCTTATTCAGGTGGTATCCCAAACACCACCTGGAGTTCTCCGAGACCACAGTCTTATCCTCCTCATGGGTCTAATGTGTATCCACCTCCGGGATCTACTCCTTACCATTCTCAAGGGAAAAATGCTTATCCTCCTCACGGGCAAATAAATCACCCGGCCTATAATGTTCAGAACCCACTGGGTTATGCAAATGTTTCTCATTCATCATTGAATCCTTCTTATCTTGGCCAACAACAACCGTATGTAGGAGGACCTACTGCTTACAACTATCCACCTAACCCAGTTTATGGTTCTACCGGTGTTCCTATGCCACACCAGTATCATTCTCAAATTAGCCGACAACTACCTTTCCTTGCAACTCTGGATCTCCCAGACTTGTCTCGGTTAACTAATGATCCTATTTTTCATTCACCGGTTTGGCCAGTCATTCCAGCTAAACTTCCTTCTGATATTCTGAAATTTGATGGAAACCCTAGTGAAGATTCGAACAACCATGTGATGACTTTCCATTTGTGGTGTTCATCAAACTCCCTCATGGATGATTCAGTACGTTTGCGTCTTTTCCAACAAACACTTACCGGTTCGACAACAAAATGGTATATCGAGCTACCATGTGCTTCTTTTCATGATTTCAATTCCCTTGCCATGTCTTTCCTCACGCACTTTCAACTGACTATTCGCTACGAGACAGGTACTAAACTCTTGACCTCCCTTCGTCAAACTAACTCCGTGCATATCTCTGACCATATTCATGAGTGGAGGCGACGACGATGGATGATCAAGGCAGTCATTCCTGACATACTATTGGCGGAATGGTTTACTAAATCATTGTTACCCCCAATCGCTCGCGATGTTGCTATGGGAGGTGCGGTCACTGAGGAACAAGCCATCGCTTGGGCTCAGTATTTAGATTTGGTTTATTCCCAATCTGGTACTTTGTATGATTTGCTTCCGAATGTTGCTCGAGCTAATACCGATCCATCCAAACCATCATCCTCATCTCATGCGGATGGTGTTATCAGTTCCGTCAAAACTCAATCTATTTCCCAATCGCTCACACTCTCCTCTACCTCCCCCCAAACTCAAATATTTGAGGTGAATGCAGTTCAATCTGCCCCTTCACAACAATCCATAGGTAAGAAGAAGACAAAGAATAAATCAAAAAATAACAATGAACAAACAAAAAATCAAGCTCAACCACCTGCTACCGAAAATCAAACACAACGGAAGCTGAAATTCCCGTGTATCATTTGTGGTGACGATCACTACACTCGAGATTGTCCACTTCCCAATGAAGTGACCAAAATTTTCCAAGGAAAGTCACAACCCGCTGTGCTTACTCAGCCTTTTCCACAGCAGCAATCCATGGTTGCTCAAACCTCCTCTCCTGGGGGCAGTTTTAGCGATCCTCATGATGAGGCCTCGTCGAGTGCACATATTTATATGTTTAATGGGATCAATTTGACCACTCGCTCTAAGGCATATGACACACTAGGTAACCCTGATAAAGGAAAAGACGTTAACGGTACCGGTACTTTACCGGATCCATCATTGTCCTCCATTAGTCTTCCATCGATTAATCCTCTGTCTAGACCACTCCAGATTGAGAAACCCACGTTCGACTCTATCTTACGCCCTCCTAAGAGCATTGTTCGCAAAGCTACCTTTAATCCTAGTTCATGTGCCACCCAGAACTACAACGTTGAATATTTGGCTCAAGCACCATGTGCTAAGTCTGCGTTAGAAGTTCTATAACATTGCCCCAGTCAACGTAGAACACTCTTGGCTGCTCTTGGCACTGTTGATCCTGAGTTGTCCAATCATATCATGTTTAACCTGGACAATTATGTGTCTCGACTCTCCCACTAACTTTCTTTCCAAGTTGATGTTGTTGTTCACAATCAACAAATCCACCAAACTATTCTAGATGAGGGAGCCTCGACTTGTGTCATGTCTTTGGCATGTTGGAAAGGTTTAAAATCACCATCACTCAACAAATCCCCAATGATGTTATGCGCCTTCGACGAGAGAGGTTTTCATCCCCATGGGATTTTATAGTCCCTGCCCATCCAATTGGGTGGAAAAACTGTTACTGTTGATGTCGAGGTGGTCGATGCTCCCCTCAATTACAACTTGTTACTTGGAAGAAGTTGGTTTTATGCTATGACTATCGTTGCCTCATCAGTTTTTCGGTGTGTCCAATTTCCTCATCAGGGAAAAATTGTCACTGTTGATCAGTTGGATTTCTGCATGACCAATGCTCGCACTCCCGCTACCAACAATATTCCTTTCTTGGGAGACCACAAGATCACGTATGAAAGCGTTGGTGTTGGCTTACTGAAATATTCTAGCCTCATGGGTACCTTCCCTACACCACTTCCACCGACTACATATCATATTTTCATCGTCGATATGATTTGGACCACGGCTTATCAATATTTGGAATCATCTGACTCTTGGATTGTACCTTGTCCGTTGGAATTCGATGCACTAGGTGACACCATGCCACTTAGTCCAGCCAAAACGTCATACGTTTCTATCCAATCTGCTTCTCCCTCGTCAGATGACCAACATCTATTGACGCCTGACGTTTCCTCGATGCAATCACGGTTGAGTTCCTGGTCGTCTGCGATCGACTACATTTCCCCAACTTTTCCTTCGGATGAATCTATTCCGGAGATGCTTCGCATTGACAAGTTACCTTGGGATAATAACTGTCACCGATCCTCTTTTCTTCCCCCTCGTGAAGAAATTAGGGCAGATATACAGTCTATCTCCCCTCCTAATGTCGATTTTCTATCATCTCCCATGCTTTCAACTTCTGATGATTTGGATCCGGTAGTAGACATGGTGATTTCTTCGGTAGGGTTATTGGAGCCTGATCTCTTTACTCCTATCGTGACCCTCGACATGTGTTCCTTCCCAAGTGATTATCTTCCATCCAACGAAGATCTCTTGGAAGCCATGACCGAGTTTTGTCCCTCGACATGGTATCCTTCCATAGCATTATCCTCTCGGAAGCCATGATCAGAAAGAAACCATGAGCATAGTTTCTCTTCTCTGTAGCAAGCTTGTTAAAAAATGAAACAGAGGCCATAAACATAGTTCTTTTCCTGTGTCAAGCTCGTTAAAAAATGAAACAGTCACCTCTTTTGAACTTTCTTTTCATCCACCCTTCTCCTTTTTCTCATCCAGTAGAGATATTGGTGACAACCTCAAAGTCGGTGAATGAATTGAAGCTTGGAGGGCATGTCTCCAGCCTTTTATGATCATTCTGGAGTTAAGCCACTAGCTTTCAAGATGGGGGCATACCAAGCTTACTCTTTGTTCTTTCTCGTGCTCGTAAATACATGAGAATGCATCCGGGTAAACTTTTATCTCTTTTTCGGACCCGTACGGATACACGAAAAAGGAACCCCCTGGAGTCTCCTTTAAGCTCTTTTCAGACTCTCTAAACATGAAAATATTGCCGAGTAATATTGCTTCCTTTCCCACTCATTAAAAGGTTTGAAAGGGCGTCTTTCGAGTGATAATTTATCTCTTTTCCGGCCTCGCGAGACTAATATTAGGAAAATGGACAACATTAGAGTTGCCTTTACGTTCTTTTCAGACTCTCTAAACATGAAAAGATTGCCGAGTGACCTTGTTCTCTTCACACTCGTTAAAGTATTTGAAGAAAACATCTGTCGAGCGATAGTTTATCTCTTTTTCGGTCTCATCAGACTATTTTACGAAAAAGGAACTGAGAGAGTTCTCTTTTAAGTGTTTTTCCAGACTCTATAATCCTGAAAAACCTTTGAGTTTTCTATCTTTGGACTCGTTAAACAAACATCGATAGGCCCATACGGGATCGAATCCTTACTTCTTTCAGTTCACTAAACAAAGGAAGAGGAACTTACCGAAGGTGAGTTATATCGATCATGTGTTACCCTCCTCGAGCTCGTTAAATCAAAAAGAGGTACTCATCTATCTAGATGGGGGAAAAAATTGAAATAAGCAAGCCAAGCAGTTTTTGAGAACATTGCCAAGTAACTCTTAGAGTCGCCCTTGGACATGACACTTTGTCTTCGCACACATCTTAATCCACTGAACCTCTACACTGAACCAATCCTCTGAGTTTTTCTTACTCCTTTGGGTCACCCGACGAAAGTCACAGTATCCACTGCATCATCATGTTTTGGTCCATGTCATGTTTCTGTTGTTGTGCCTCAGTGTTCAAGGGAAGTATCTGCCTTTGGAGTCAGCCATCACAAATATCTTGTCTCAATACCCATGTCAGTCCATGTTCATTTGATCTACCAATTACATCTCTGTGTCTGTTTCGTGTCGTTGATGGGGGATACATCAAGGCCCTCCTTCGACGAGTCTATTCCTATCGAATTCAACACATTATCCAGGGACTAGACTTAGAAACCAATTAGTACTTTGGAACCTACATGCCTTAATGGTAGGCCTCCTCGCGTCTGACAGTGGGTTTACATCATTGAAATCTGATCGGATGATTCCATGGATGTTCGACTTCAACTCATCCATTCACATTCGTTGGAATGTACTAGAGTACCTTGGGAATCATTGACATCAATGGTGATCTCCCCCGCACTTGTTAACGGTTTACATCATTGACCGGTAATCAAGTGGTTTCTGCCATGTTCAACATCAGTACATCTATTCACATGGTTAGATTCATACTACATTGGGACCAGTAAGAAGACCCTGGGTTGAGTGATCACTCTGATATGTACTTTTCCCAGGTTGCGAAGGAGTTTCTCTTGAACAGTGGCACATATATTGTCACATAGATTCACTTTGTATTGGTCGTGCCTATGTCTTGTCATCTCGTGGATCCACTGTGTATTCTTCATGGCTACGATCAGTTCAAGTCATATGAGTCTAGATCCACACTGTATCCTCGGTGGCTATACCCTTTATCAATACAATTATGGATCTGTAGTGTATTTTATGGCCACCATATCTTGCAAGTCTTTATCACCCAAGCATAGGTATGCCTGCCTTGGGTTTGAAACATGTCATAATATTTGTTGGATGTTTCTCTGCATCTATACCCTTGCTTCTGTCAGGTTCTCTACGTCTATACCCTTGCTTGAAAGTCTACAAAGAATTTCAATTATTAGTTCTCATCTTCTAATTTCATACTTTGGGGGGCAATCTGTTACACATCGAAATTACTCACTTCGATAGTGTCGCAAGTGTCATCATTACAAGTGTCTCATTTTGCTCACAAGTGTCGCAAGTGTCAGGAAAAGCATACTGCCATAATGCCTATGTCGTACCTATAACGACATCAGAAAGACACTTGAAACACCTCAAACATTTGATTTGGAAGAAGAGGAATGGTTAACTGGGTTTATGAACCTCTTGCCATTTGAAAGAACCACTAAAATTGAGTTTTAGAGGAGAATTCTCCCCTATACCTCTCTCGGGAGTGCTGGCGCTCCCCTGTACACTCTTAGAGAGTGTTATAACGCTTGTCTGCCCTTTTTGTGGAGCGCTACTACTGTCAGAAGTGTTGGTGCCCTCTATACATTTCCATGGAGTGCTATAACACTCTGACACCCCTTTTGAGAGAGCGCTACCTATTCTAAGCAAAAAATTGGTTTGTTGAGAAGAACGAGGGGAAGATCCTCTCAATATCTAAAGGCAGTTGGATTCGAATCCTTGGCCAAACCATGATCATAGGGAAGATCCATAACTAAAGGAGGAAAATCCTCAACTTACTTCAAAGATATCTCAAGTAGTTGAGCCTCTCCAAGCCTATTTAAACAGGCTTTCTCATGGTGAAAAGGGGAAGGAATGGAAGGCATGAAACCTATGATCTCATAGGAAACACATAGTAAAGTAGAGGAGAATAATCAGTGAAGTTATTGTCATTCTGATCATGGGTGTTTTGAGCAAGGGTTAGACAAGGAGGACTTGATGAAGTTGCTGCACTCGCATCTACAGTTGTAAGTTTTCTTCGTTGTTGTTCTCATCAATATAATATGCTTGGCATGTTTCTTTCTAGTTTGTGCTTAATCTCACATGAACTTGTCTCTAATAGATATATCTGCTTCAAACTAATCTCAGTAGAGTAGGAAGTGGTTGTATGATCCAGGTGGATATTGGTGGCCACCCACCTTTTCCAAATGGCTCAAAACAGTTTTCTAGCCATTTTGGCAATTTACTATTTTTAGCAGGTTTTAACTTCCGGGGCCATTTTGAGGGTCCAAATGAAGGTTTTTTTTAGATCGAGNCAATGATATCTGAAGGCATAATTGAGCCCCCAAAATGAATCTCCTCGACAATACCTTTCCAACGAGCTATCACATGCCTAAAACGGAGATCGTATGCAAAAGTTACAACCCCGGGAAGTTGATGTACTCACTTACCCAAACGGGGCCCACATGACTTTTGGCGCTTCATCTCCTAGGGTTAGGTTTTTGGATGTCTAGGTCTTTTGGCATTCCCGTTTATTGTAAAAGGGTCTTCAGAGCCTCATTGTAATCATCTTCTTGCGAATGTGAGTAGCCGTCACATCTCTTCTCAGAGATAAGCTGCCACCATTCTAGCGAATCTTTCACTCTATATTTTTACAGTCTCTGTACATTTCTCTGATTAATAGAAATCATGTATTACTGTATATCTATGTTTATGGTTGCATCTCTGATACATTTTTGTTATATTATTGAATATCTGCAATATCTCTGTGCATTTCTTTATTATATCTCCGCTCCCATTTCGTGCCGAAAATAATCCGAATCATTGTACTTTTGTTTGTCTACAGAGCTTATCGAGGAGCGCAAAATTGGAGCTCAATTCAGACCATGCAGGGACAAACAGCGGTAAAAGGTACTTCTTTCCTCCTTCCTCCTCACACATTAGTTTATCTAGATCTAAAAGGAAGTCAGTGTCCACGATAAGCATCTTTTGTCTTAAGAGTTAAGAGTCTAGCTCTCAAGAGGAGATCTACCTGTCCGCAGGGAGATTTTCCTTCAACAATGAGCTCCGCCTATCATCCACAAATAGATGGACAAACATAAATCGTAAATAAATGCTTAGAAACGTACCTATGGTGCTTTGTGACAGATAAGAAAAATAAATGGTCTCAATGGTTACACTTAACCGAATGGTGGTATAACTCTACATATCACACATCTGCTAAAATGACTCCTTTCCAAGCCTTATATGGTTATGAACCACCTAAATGGAAGGAATTTTCACTAATAAATACTAAGGTCCAATTGGTAAGAAATAAGCTAGAGGAAGAACAAAAAATCATACAAATATTAAAATAGAACCTAGAAACAACTCAAAACAACTAGCAAACCAACATAGGTCAGAAAGAGAACTCAAAGAAGGTGATTGGTATTTTGTACGACTCCAACCCTACAAACAATTATCCCTTAAGCAACAAGGGAAGAACAAATTACCTCCAAAATTCTATGGACCCTTTCAAATTAACAAAAAAATTAGCCAAGTAGCTTATAGATTGGAATTTCCATAAAATTGTCGCATCCACAATGTCTTCCATGTTTCATGTCTAAAAACAATGCTTGGACAAGCTCAACCAGTGAAAACAAAATTCCCTGAATTCGATGATGAAGGAAAAAATATTTTAGAACCAGAAGGTATTCTTGCCACAAACAAAAAAGTGTTACGTTCTAGAACCATAAAGGAATATGTTATCAAATGGAAAAACCTTCCAGAAGAATATTCATCATGGGAGTCTGAACAATTCCTCCGACAATACCCATCCCTACCATTTCTTTGAGGACAAAGAAAAATATTAAGAGGGTGGCAATGTTACAAGCATAAAAATGACGATAATAATAAATATAATAAATTGTAATAATAATTAATACCATTTAATTAAATCAAGAGGCATGTACCTCCTCACTTCGTGACCAGTCAATGCTATATAGAAACCATCACGAGGGTAGTGTAATCATCATTCTTATTATATTCAATCAAATATTAATATTCAGAAATATTCATTTCTCAATGAAGAACAACTTTCATGTTACATACGACCTAACACATTAGGGGTCATCTGCTATACCATATTTTATCACCCTGTATCCAAAGATCTAATTCCAACCTTTCATTATTCCTTTTATGATTTATAGAAACACTTCTCAGGCTTATTTCACACTTGACTACATGTTGTATTCTAGCAACTAGCACCTAACCACTAGTTGTCCCTTAGCAATTAGTATTTTCCTAAAAAATACCTCAAAAGATATAGAAATTTTTCATAATGCACCCCCCATGAATAGATTTCAGGGATGTTCGACATTTGTTGGCCCATGTTCTTGTGCCCCAACTATTATATCTTCTTTTACACCATATAAAAGGAAGCAATTGAATAGGGAAAGGGTTACACCTTATACCTTGAACCTTGAATTGATTATTAGGAATCATTAATCATTCAGATTGCAAATGAAGACATATGTGTTGAGAGAGAAGAAGTGTCCTATCATTGCAAATTCCTACTTCCTTATCTTGCGAGAAATCCTTTTCCAAGTATACAACCACTTCTTCTAAGAGACTAGAGTAATTTGTTGGACTTGTCTCCTTTGCATAATAAATATTGGTTGTCAAATATTGCGGGTTATCTTTTATGTTGTTGAATTTGGAGATTTGTCATCTTGGGTGAAGGAAGCACTGATTTACATACTAAGGTATATCATTTATTGTTGTACTTTTCTTCAAATTAATAAGATCTCTCTTTTTTTCCTCCCCTAAATCAATGTTATATTTGTTGGACTTATTGTTGAGTTGGATTGTATATTTTTGCATTTGATATATGCTAATTTCTTTGAATTGAACTATTAAATAGTTGAAAGTGTTTGAAGGAAGGTGTAGTTGTTTTCTTGTGTGCATGTCTCTTGGCTATACAATGTTAGAAGTTGATGTCATGAACTTTGCATAGAAGGAATAAGGATGAGATATTTGATACAATAAGTTTCTCTCTTGTCCCACTTTCTTTTCATTTCAAGAATTTGATTCAATAGATAGATAAATTTCCTCTTTAGTTTGTTTTACCTTTTGGACTATCGACAAAGTCACAACCCATTTTTCGAGAATATTTGTCTTACATAGAGGTTTAAAAACCCTCTAAACAACCATTTTGTAAAGGTAGGCATGTGTTAATCCTACTACATTAGTAACACATGATTATAACCATAATAACCATCATGACATAAATAGACTTCACATATAGCCACATCTTCAAGGACTTCCTCTATAAAGGTTGTTAGAAAGGGATCTCTAAATGTCACTTTGTTAGGCATACAAAAATGAAAACATATTTGATCATGTGATTCTCCTTTGTAGTGACTATCAAAGACACCCATTTACTTTTTTGAACAAAACATATCAGTTATGCATCCAATAGTTTATTAGGATCTTCTTCTACTTCACTCTTATTCTTCAAATCATTTTGTAATGCCTTTACCCAGAGAGTATGGAATTCATATGTAGCTCAATTTTCAACACACCATATTGTTTTTGGATTCCCTTCAGGTCATGGTCACTGAATGTAACACATCCAAAAATTCTTTGAAGAAGATGATATTTTCATCAATGCTCCTATCATCCCAGTAGACACCCATTTCTATGTATTTGGGCTCAAATATTTCCTTTACAATACTTATTTTCTTTATTTTTAATTCAAGGCATTGAAGATTTAAGTTAGCACTCAATCATTCCTCTATCTCCCTTTTATTAATTTTCTCCATAGTCCATCTTTTTGGGAGATTGCTCAACTCTCCTTAATTCATAGTCCTACATGAAAGTTCTCATTCTTTCGGGGACTAGTTGGAAGATCATATTATCTTCCACCTTACCATTGTCCAAGTCCTCCATGAAATTGGTCCAAAGTTATTTCTAATAGAAAAATTATTGTATCTTCTCTTGCTTGAGATACCAATTACAACAAAAAACCTTATATCAAGCCTTCTAAACTCTAGTGTGATAGTTCTTCCTTGAATACATAAGGTTTTATTGATTAGAATTTATTCTAAACAAATTTGGTCATATTACTTACTAGTAGTGGATCCCAATGTCCATATTTTTAAATTTAAGCCTCTTAAGTCTATATGGTTCAATTATTTGAAATCAATAATTATACAATTTTTCATTTATTTTGGTACTTTCTAGGTAGAAAATTTGAGCTAGCCTCTAGGGCCCAATTTAAGGGAAGTTCCCTCTTTACTGATTTGGGGTCCATAAACTTATATAGTATGTCTTAGGACATAAATAATTCATTTTGGAGTCAAAATTTTGAAAACAAAGTTGTCAATCTCTTGATGTTATTTTACACACTGAAAACTTTCCAACATTGTGAATATCACCTCAATCAAAGTTCATATAAGGAAGTTATGCCTCCACAATTTGACATATCTTATTAACCACCATGACACCAAGTGGATTCCATGTCAGCATCCATTACTCACACATGTGGAGATATCCATGTGGAGTTTCAAGAAGATTATAGAGGATCCAAAACCCTTACCCTAATCAGGAGTTGAAACATGCAAAATCCCTAACCATAAATCTCGATGCCTATTAGGCCGTGTTAAATGCTATGCCACTGGGACATGAAAGGATTTCATTTGTATTATATTGAGTATTATTCCATAGTAGAGTAGAGCATTTGGAGTGGTATATTTCCGCAAAACAAAGGAAATAACATCCATATAGGCCAAAGTGTCTATGGAAATTGCATGAACATAGTTATTAGCGTGATTAAAACGATGACCTAAAAATGAAAACTTGAGCCCTAAAAATCCATATGTTTGCATCAAAAACACCAAAATCAATCCCCAAATAAAAAACTAAAGCTAAGAGAATCACCATTTTTTTCAAGGCTAAAATTACAACATTTGTCCACCATTATCTTAAATCTCTCTAGAGTTGCAATTAAAAACCTTAAAATCAACTCTCAAATCAAAAGTGGTGCTCCCACAATTATCCCCCCCCCCCCGTTTTTTTTGGGGGGGAGGGGGG
>JASDQU010100941.1:208579-227342 GCA_032191745.1 Picea mariana | reverse complement strand
AAAAAAAAAAACAACAACAAACAACTTAATAAGAATAAATTAAAAAAAAAAAAAAACTATATTGTTTTATTTGCTAGCGTGTCTGTTACCTGTGAGACTAATTTGTGCTCTAAGAAACCACGACCCAGGGGCATATAAGCCATCAAAATCACCCGGTGATCACACTCAATCTGGGCCACATGAACCCTTAACATGGCTGGATTTTATTTGTTTTCTCCTCCTTAAAAAAGTGGTGTAATGGGTAGCACTGTGTTTTGATTCAAGTTTTGATTTTGAGATTTGGTATTAAGTCCATTTTATCAAATATGTTGTAATTTAAACCTTGATATAAAAAATGGGGTGCTACTAGAAGCACCATTTTTTTATTTAAGGATCGATGTTAAGGTTTTTGTTCATAATGGTACTAGTTGTCAAGGCCAGTGTTTCAAATGAGTTGTAATTTTAATTTCGAAAAAATAGGGTGTTACCATAGCATTCATTTTTCAACTTGAGGGTCTATTTAAAGTTTTTTGTTTGTGAAATTAGAGATCATAGTTGTAATATTTTGTGATTTTAAGCTAAAAAAAAATTGGGTGCTATTAGTAGTACCATTTTTTGAAATAGGGATAAAAATAGTGAATAGATGCAAGCTCTAAAAAAACAAGAAATTTAGAGTGTTCTCATCAAGTTGGTAACTATGTTCATAGTGAGTGCACTTTATTTGTATTTGCATTTCATATCTAAGAAGAAAAGAGCAAGGAATAAACCCCACCTTTTAGCTAAGTTTTTCCCATATTGGGTTTTCCCAGGGGACATCTTTTGTTCATTGTGTGGATGGTGTGTTATTTGCTTAGCTTCTTTCATTTCAATTTTAGTTTATCTCAATATTTTGTGCACTAAGTTAGTGATATTAAATATAAATCTTGCAAGATATTGTAAGATTTGGTGTGACAAACTATTCCAATGGAATATCCATAACAATGTACATATCAAAAAATACAAACCTTTGGATACTCTTATGATACTTTCTTTGAAGATCAACAAAGTAAGATTACCACCATCTGTATGGTGTGTGGCCTAACGTTTCTACAAATATTGTGATCTTTTTACTTCACTAGACTCCTTCAATGTTGATTCAAATCTCTAGAAATGCATAACATAATCCCCTCTTTTCTTGGTCATATTTCCATAACACCAAGATGAATTAAGGAAGGAAGTTCAAAAGTTAAAGAAGCCAAGAAGGAAGGAAAATGGGCAATAATTAGAAATAAAAAATCTATTATTAAAGATAAAGACCAAAATGAAAATAATAAAGAGGAATTTAGGACACTCTGGATCCTCTTTTGGAATTGTCGTGGCTTTCCATGGTGCAAAGGTCCTAAGTTAAGTTGGATCCCAAGCGAAACTGATATTATTTTTCTAATTGAAACTTGGAAGAATGAAGAATATAAGGTCCCTAAAATAGAAGGGATTTTCTTGTGGTCAGCATGGAACAATAAATCCTATTGTAGAGTGATTGGAGGCATAGCTTGTTACATTAAAAAAAGAACATTTCTCCTTACATTCAGCTTCATAAGAAAACCCTCTCAATCAATACATTTGGATAGATATTTTGGATATTGATGCTAAGAATATTTATATAGAAATATGTCATTTCATGCATATTAATTCTACCTTTATAATAAAAACATTCTAAATAATTTTTTTACCTATAATAGATTAGAAGAAGATATTTACAGTTTAAGAAATGAAGCTAATATCCTCTTGCTAGGAGAATTTAATGCTAGAATTACAACTAATCACATTATTATTTTAAGAAATTATTCCATCCCTAATCCTTTATGGCTAGATGGGGACCTTGTTTTAGCTAACAAATACAAAATAAACTCTAAAGACTTGATCGAGAATTTGTTCAGTACCGAGTTAGACAAGCTCTATTGTTCTCAATACCTAATAATTTGCAATGGTATAACGAAGAGGTCAAAATCCAATTGAATGAATAGTATTCATGGAATGAATTGGACATAATCCAACCGAATCACTTGTATTCATGGCCTAAACAATAGTGTCGTGGATTATGTGATATTCAATATCCCTATATTCAACCAAATAATAATTTTTAACCGTTTAAACGGCCATAAACCATACTCTAGCATAGACCTTTAACCCTAATCTAAACTTTTCCATTCACAAAATCCTCATCGAAGAATCTTCTGATAACCAAAGGTACCTATTTTTTGACAAAAGTAAATATAATATTTTCTTAAAGGATTTAAATAGTGAATTAAATCTCTTATCGTATAAGGAAAACATTGAAGACCTCTATCATAATTTTGTGATAACGCTTTTTACTTCCATTAACAAGTTCTCTATCAAGGTGTTATGTAAAAAGAAAAATAGAACAACCAACCCTTGGGATGATAACAAGTATAAAAATTCTAGGAAATACATTAAGGGTGCTTCTAACGAGTCCATAAAAATCAATAAGATAAATGTGTACAAATCCCTAATTAAAAGGGAAAAAATGTACTATGTAAATAGAAAGCAAGAGCGTGACTTTTGCACCTATCTAAGCTAGATCCTAAGAAATTTTGGAGGTAAATCCTAACTTGTAAAACTAAAGAAAATAATATGATTCCCTTGAAGGACTCGAATGCATATCTTAAAAATCTTTATGAATTCCCTAATGCCATGGACTCCATTCCAAACATAACATTTCAATAAAGGATGGCATTTTTTCTATAGAAGACATAGATTTTGGGGTTAAGAGGCTTGCTAATGGGAAATCTAAAGACATCGAAGGCTACTCAGATGAAATCTTAAAAATAAAAGGGCATATCCTCATCTCTCACATACATAATCTCTTCAATTTAGTAGACAAGCAAGGCTTCCCTAAACCTTGAAAACAAAGACTCATTATACATATTTTTAAAATTTGGGATAAAAAAAATCTCTATAACTATAGTACCATTATGATTAGCCCCATTTTAACCAAGTTGTACAAAATTATTTTTGAAAAGAAGATTAGTATATGGCTAGAAAGACATGGAAAAGAGATAAAGGACAAGATGGATTTAGGAGCTACCATTCAATTGTGGACCACCTTTCTAGGCTTAGGATAATTGTAGAGGAATGTCACAATAATATAACCAATATCCTTCATTGTTTCTTTGACTTTAGAAAATCTTTTGACACAACGGCTAGGATGAACCTTTGGAATAGGTTGGAATATCTAAAAGTTGCTTTATAGTTGAGGGTCATTTTGGTAAGGTCATATGAAAAAATTGTTGCCAATTTTAGGAACATTGAGGGATGGTTGGAAGAAATTCATTGTAATATAGGATTCAAGCAAGGCTATCCCCTATCCCCTATCATTTTTGGCATATACATTGACAAGTTTGTCGATTGTTTGGAAAAAGCAAGTTTTAATGCTAGTAAAACTTCTGGATCAAAACTGTGTGAAATTTTGAAACGTCCAACGTTTCGAGTGGACACTCCACTCATAATCGGGAACATAAGAAGCTGATGTGTTGTAAAAGAATGTTGAGGTTTGTAATTATAGGAGAAAATTGCAAGATAATTGTTTACGAATTGAAAACAATCGTTGGCATTAGGTAATCAATAAAGATAATGTAATGAGGTGAACGAAAGAATTAATATTGGATGAAAAATAAGTATAATTAAAAATATAATAATAAAGTATTAAATTAAAAATAAAGTGTTAATTAAAAATAACTAGGTATTAAAATATGGGATAGGATAAAGTTGTGGATATTGGGGGAGATGGTAATATTAAAAACATTCATTAAAATTAATAAGGGCTATTCATAATAAAATAATTAAAGAGAGAGAAAATATTATTATAGAGAAAAGAATATAAAATAAAATATAAATATAAATTCAAGTTAGATATATAGTAAAGTAATTAAAGGGAGGGATAATAATTAAAGAGAGATAATATTAGAATAGAGAAAATAAATTAAAGAGAAATAATATTAGAATAAAGTGAATAATTTAAAATGAAAATATAAAGTCAAGTGAAATATTTAGTAAATAGGGTGATTAATATATGAAGTGAGAGATAATAATGGTGAGAAAATCAATGAGAAAGGGGAAATCAAAGAGATTAAAAGATAAGATTTCAAGAGAGGAGTAGATAGAAGATAGGAACGTGTTTGGCCAAATAGGTAGGAGGGAAAGGTTGGAGGGAAATATCAAAGGTGGAGGTCTAATGGTCAAGGTGTTGAATGGTGGACTTCCAATAATGGTTAAGTTTGTAGCCATCTTTGCAGTTAAAGTTATTGGGATGTTTTTCACTTTCGATGGATTCCCAAATGAGACAGGAGGAATAATGATGGGTTGGGGCTAAGATTTTAGTTGGGTCAAAGGAAATAAGGTGCTTTGATTTAAAAGAGTGTTCAGTGATAATTGATTTACTTATTCGGTTATCAGTATTATCAACTGTATGCTCTTTAAGCCTAGATTTAAAGGTTCTTCCAATTTTTCCTATGTAAGATTTCCCACAGGAGCAATGAATCTTGTAGACTCCTAGGCCAAGCATCGGGTCAAATTTATCTTTTGTTGTTCTAATAAGTTGTTTATGGATTTTGTAGGGTTTGAACATAGTTTTGATATTCTTCTTAGCCAAGAGTTGGATATAAGGAAGAAGGAGGAGAGGATAAGTAAGAGAGGAGGAAGATGGTGTTTTTGGTTTAGGTTTGTTGGCTGAGCAGAAGGCTTGGTTAATTTGAAAGAGAGAGTAGCCATTGAAAAAAATGGCTTTGGTTAAATGGTCCTTTTCCTCCACGAGGAATTGAGAAGAGGATACGTGAATGGAACGAGTAATCAAGGTTTTTAGGACAACATATTTTTGACTTGGGTGATGGTGGGAACCGTAATTTAGATATCTGTTAGTGTGAGTTTTCTTCCTATAGAATTGGTGGAGGAGGGATCCATAAGGAAGATGAGAGATTAGAAAATACAAGAAGGGGATGGAGTTGTCTTTTTGGGTTTCCATAGTGAATTGGATGTGGGGGGAAAGGTTATTAAGATAATTGAATAAAGAGATCAAGTTGGCATGACCACGAGGCTAGATGACAAACATGTTATCTAAAAAATAAAACCAACATGTGGGTTTGAGATAAAAGTTGTGTAAGGATAAAGACTCAAAATTTTACATAAATATATTATCCACCACTGGGGAAAGGGAGGACCACATGGCTTTACCCTTGGTTTATTCATAGAAAACTCCCTTAAAGGTGAAGAAGGTAGAAGAGAGGAAGTTATTGATTAGGTTAAGATTTTTCGGGTCTACCAGGTTGCAGATAAGGGTCAGGGATTCTGAAACTATAATTTTGGTGAACATGGAAACCACATCCAAATTGAACATAAGGTATTCATCATCAAGGTGAAGATTCCAGGTTTTATTAATGAAATCCATGATATATTTAATAAAAGATGATGTTTTACCTACAAAGGCTTGAAGCTTGTCAACAAGAAATCGAACAAGGTCATGAATGGGGTCTCCAATGGTGCTTACTATAGGTATGAGAGGAATATTTGTTTTGTGAATTTTGGATTTTCCATAGATCCTTTGGGTTTGGGGGTTATGAGGAATGAGACACTTTTGGATGGTAGGATCTAGTGAAGAATATTTGATGGCTTTGGTGACCATGTTTGTAATGGTATTAATAGGGGTTTTAGCTATATTTTTATAGGTAGAGGAAGAAAGGAGTTCATAATCATAGTATCATTTCCTTTATCATCTTTGAGGACAAGGATGTTAGAGTTATCATTAAGACAATAAATAGAATCAAATTTTTCTTTGGTGAGGTTGGGTTTAGGAGGCCTGGAACAAAAAAGGATTCATCCACATTCCTTCCTAATTTTTTCAACTTCATGCTCTAGAAGCTGGTGGGTAATGGATCCAATAGAGAAAATAATATCCTCCATAGGGATGTGTTTAGGGGCTAAGGATAAATTAAACCCTTTATCTATAAGTTGTAGGGTGGGAGGGTTCAAATTAACCACGGATAATTTTATAACTATAGAAGTTCTAGATAAAGGGTTTAATTTTTCCTTATCCCCTAAATGCATCCCTATGGATGATATTATTTTCTCTATTGAATCCATTACCCACCAACTTTCATTTCATGAAGCCGAAGAAATTAGGCAGGAATGTGGATGAATCCTTCGTTGTTCCAGGCCTCTTAAACCCAACCTCACCAAAGTATAGCTTGATTCTATTCGTTGCCTTAATGAGAACTATGAAATCCTTATCCTCAAAGCCGATAAAGGTAATGTTATTGTGATTATGAAATCCTATGATTATGAGTCTAAACTGTTTGACCTCCTTTCTTCCTCTACCTATAAAACTCTAGCTAAAAACACTATTAATACCATTACCAACATTGTCACCAAAGCCATCAAATATTCTTCACTGGATCCTACCATCCAAAAGTGTCTCATTCCTCATAACCCCCAAACCCTGAGGATCTATGAACAACCCAAATTTCACAAAAAATATATTTCTCTTGAACCTATACTAAGTGCCATAGGAGTCCCCACTTATTCCATTGCTCGATTTCTTGTTGACAAGATTCAAGCCTTCATAAAACCTCCTCTTTTATTAAATATTCCATGGATTTCATTCATAAAACCTGGAATCTTCACCGATGAAGACCTTATGGTCAAATTTGAAGTGGTTTCCCTGTTCAAAAAAATTCCAATTTCAGAATCCCTAACCCTTATCTTCAACCTGGTAGACCCTAAAACTCTTAACCTAATCAAAATATGCTTCTCTTCTACCTTCTTCACCTTTAAGGGATTTTTCTATGAAAAAACCAAGGGTACAACCATGGGGTCCTACCTTTCCCTAGTGGTGGCTAATACATTTATCAAACATTTCAAGTCTTTATCCTTAAGAAACCTTCATCTCAAACTTGGTTTCTTTCTTCAATCATCTTAATAGCCTTTCCCCCCACATGCAATTCACTATGGAAAACCAAAAAGACAAATCCATCCCCTTCTTGGATGTTCTCATCTCTTATCTTTCTGATGGCTCCCTCTCCCTCCAAGTCTACAGGAAGAAAACTCACACTGACATATATCTAAATGCCAATTCCCGCCATTACCTAGGTCAAAAATTCATTATCCTAAGAACCTTGATTACTCGTGCCATCCACATATATGCCCCTTAATTCCTCATGGAGGAAAACACCCATTTAACCAAATCCCTTTTTTCCAATGGGTACTCTCACTCTCAAATTAACCAATCCTTCCACTCATCCAGCAAGCCTAAACCAAAAACATCATTGTCCTCCTCTCCTCCTCATGCTCTCCTCTCTCTTCCTTACATCCAAGGCAACCACCGATCACATTGTGAAACTCTTGGCTAAGAAGAACATCAAAATTGTGTTCAAACCCTACAAAACCCACAAATAAATTTTAGAACAACAAAAGATAATCCAACTTAATTCTTGACTTAGGAGTCTATCATATTCCTTTCTCCTATGGGAAATCTTACATAGAAAAAACTAAAAGAACCTTTAAAGCCAGTCTTAAAGAGCATATTGTTGATACTATCCATAACCGAATCTCTAAATGAGCTATCATCGAACACTCTTTTAAATCCAAGCACCTTATTTTCTTTGACCAAACTAATCTTAGCCTCAACCCTTCATTACTCCTCCTCTCTCATTCGGGAAGCCCTCAAAATCGTAAAACATCCCAATAACTTTAACCACGAAGATGACTACAAAATTATCCATTATTGAAATCCCACCATTCATCACCTTAAACATTAAACCTCCACCTTTGAGATTTTCCTCCAACCTTTCCCTCCTACTTGTTTGGCCAAACAGGTTCCTAGATTTTGTTTGCTCTTCCCTTAGCATCTTATATTTTAATCTCTTTTGTTTCCCCTTTCTCATTGATTTCCTCACCATTATTATCTCTCACTTCATATATTAATCTCCCTATTCACTAAATTTCTTATTGTTTTTCTCACCATTATTATCTCTCACTTCGTATATTAATCGCCATATATCTCACTTGACTTTATATTTTCATTTTAAATTATTTTCTCTATTCTATTTTTATCTTTATTTAATTTATTTTCTCTATTCTAATATTTTCTCTCTTTAATTATTATCCCTCCCTTTAATCACTTTACTATATATCTCACTTAACTTTACATTTTTATTTTATTTTAGATTATTTTCTTTATTCTACTATTATCTCTCTCTTTAATCATTTTATTATGAATAACCCTTATTAACTTTAATGAATATTTTTAAATATTACCATCTCCCCCAATTTCTGTGACTCTATCATATCCCTTATGTTAATACTTGGTTACCTTCCAATTTTCTCGTATAACTACAAATCTCAACACTCTTACAACATATCAGCTTCTTATGTCCCTGATGATGGGTGGAGTGTCCACCCGAAAAATTGGACGTTTCAAAACTTCACACACAGTTTTGATCCAGAAATTTCTCTAGCATTATGACTAACTGTGGAAACCTATATACTTAGAAGCAGGTTTTGTTGGCCCAATTCTTGTTGGTATATCCATCATTATCCTTCATTACATCAATGATATTGATTTTATGGTGAGGAGTCCCTATGATCTCAGCAAGTAGCTACGATTCCTTAAGGATTTATGCTCTAGTATGGGTATGACTGTTAATATCGACAAAACGAAAGTTATGATTATCAAATTCAAAAATATCACTAAAAACAATTTCATATATGACAACAAAAACTTGGAAGAAGTGCCTTCGTAGAAATATCACAAAATCGATATTCATCACAAGCTCAAGTGCAACTATATAATTGAGAAAAGGATAAATGGAGGATGGAAAGTTTATTATGGGCATGAAAACAATTGTAAATTCGTGGACTTTTGGATATGAGATTAAAAAAAAAAACTCTTTGAGACTCTCTTCACGCATATTATTTTATATGAATGTGAAGTTTGGGGATGCAATATATCTAGAGAATCATGGAGAAATATAGATCAGATACAGAATAATTTTATAACTTGTAATCTCAAAATTAAAGGCAATACACCCTATCATATCCTCCTCACAAAAGAGATCATTTCCCCCATTGAGAGAATGTCTATGACCAAGTACCTAATGTATAAGAACAATTTAAACAACATGGAAGACAAGAGGCTTCCCAAAATTGCTTCAAACTTTAGCCAAAACCACATTCAACTCAAGCGAGGATGGCATAAAGATGCCCAGTCTTGGTTAAATCATTGGGGAATAAAGGAAGAGGTCATACTATAGAATAAGGATAATATTAAAAATATTATTACATCTAAACTTAAGAATAAATCGTAGTGTGACAAATAATTAGAGGGTAAAACAAAATTAAGATACTATAAGGAGGTGATCATTAACCCTAATCTAGAAGATAACAAGTGTCTCTATGTTTTGACATACTGTAAAGAAGAAAATCAACATTGTTAAAATAAGAACAAATTCTCAAGAGATCCATAGTGAAACTAGGTGTTGGAAAATTCTCAAAATATTGTGAGATGAAATAATTTGTCACTTTTGTGACACTAAGAGTGTTGAAGATGAAAAGTACTTTCTCTTATAATGTCCAACATATACCTAGATTCGAACTTAACTTCAAAACCTTTGTCACACTACCAACCTTCCTAACCTTCTAACTCATAAAAACTATGTTGATCTTGAAATGCTTCTCTTCATGCTTTTCAAGAACAAAAATAAAATTCTAAACAAATCCTATTAATCCCTTACCTTTTTAAGGTCCAGTAGACCAATTTAATTCAATCTTAGTGGATGTTAATCATACTTATCATCTTAATAAGATTAAAATATTGAAATATTTTATGACTTCGATTTGAACCCCTCAAACCACTTTTCACCCACCATTTCTTGATCATCCTCAAAATCTTGGAATCTATTAGCATTGAGAGTCACCCTCAGACTGCAAGAGGATAAGTCCAATACCCATCAAAATGTAAATGTATTGAAATGGTTTGAGTAGGTGGATCAACAAGACTTTAAATAAAGGAAAAGACAACAGATATTACTACAGATTAGTGATGGACCATTGGGCTATGGAGTCATAAACAGTCTGCTCAATGAAGGAATTTAAACTCCTTATCAGAAAAAAAAAATTGTATAATGATGAAGAGAAGAATAGGAGAATAACATAAAGATGAATGTTCGCTAAGAAAATATCCTCTCTGCAAAGAGAATTTAGATGTGTTTGAAAAATAAACATTGATAAATAGGCAAGATTACAGTAGATCCTCTACCGCATCAGGAATCTATCAATCGAAGGCAAATTTTAATTTTTAAAATCTGTAATACATTCAAACAAGATGAATAATATATTAGAGAACATAGAAGACAAATCTGATGAAATAGCTCATATGAATCTTCAATAACAATACAATTTACAACTACATGCCCCTCCGGCTTACAAACTGAAATATACAATCCTACACATTTCTCAAAACTTCCTCTAGTCTTGGGCCGAACCCCCCTCCTCTCTTACATATCATTCATATAATGTATTTATAGTCAAAATAGTAGACATGTCTTGTTGCTTGGGCACGTCTTCTCCAGTGTCGTATGTCTTCTCTTGTCTGTCCTGTTCCTTCTGTCAAAAGGAAACTCTGGTTAGTATGGGCCTGTAGGAAAAACTACCTTCTGTGGTACTTCGGGCTGACAATTTTATGTCTCCTTGACCAGACCCCCCATTCTTCCATTTAAGGAGGTAATCAATGATTCAACCACCAATCCTTATTTCATTGATTGATTTCTCCTCATGATCAAGATGAGGCCTAACGCCTAGTTTGTTGCCACGTGTTGCTCTCAGATTGGGCCCTATATAAGCACATGATTGTGGAGATTGCCAAGGGAAGTTTGGATCCACATCAATTAGCTCCTTGCAATTCACCACCAAGTGTCATGTACCTCTTTCACTATACCATGGTTTCGATTACGGGACCACTCTAGAATTTGAACTTTCAAGCATGTTTCATCCCCGTGATAAAATGTGGCCATCGATTTGCTGCAATTTATGATTTGGGAAAGCCCTGCTTTTATTGCCATGCACCACTCTTGGATGGAGCTTGCTTCCTACCACAAAGATCAATGGTTCACAATTACTTCGGGAGTTCGGGCTTCGGGCCTTTTCAATGCATAACTCTTACAATCCTCTAGAGTGTCGTATCTCTGAAGTGAGAGATCTGCCTCCACGTGTCCTCTTGTTTTGGACGGTCGAGATTCACTTCAAGAGTTCAGGCTTTGAGAGTCTTTCTTCTACTTTCTTGCACAATCCTCCAAAGTGTCGTATTTCTGAAGTGTTAGATCTTGTGTCACGTGGCCTCTTGATTTGGACGGCTGAGATTCACTTTGAGATTTCGGGCTTCGAGCCTTTTTAATGCATAGCTCTTACAATCCTCTGGAGTGTCATATCTCTGAATTGAGAGATCTGCCTCCATGTGTCCTCTTGTTTTGGATGGTCGAGATTCACTTCGGGAGTTTGGGCTTCGGGAGTTTTCTTCTGCTTTCTCGCACAATCCTCCGAAGTGCCAAATTTCTAAAGTGTGAGATCTATTGACATGTGTCCTCAGCCTTCAATGGCTCAGATTTAATTTAGGACTTCGAGACTTTGGGACGTTTGGATGGAAATATCCTGAAGTAACTTTCTTCCGGTTGATGTGGCAACCTCTCATCACTTTGGGACTTCGGGATGTTTGGATGGAAATCTCCTGAAGTTGCTTTCTCTCGGTTGACGTGGCATCCTCTCGTTACTTTGGGACTTCAAGACTCTGGGGCTTTATTCTAGTCAGTAATCCTTGACCGACTTTTAAATTCTAACTGTCTAAGAGCCACTAATCTGAATTGCACATGGGATCTCCACCATTGAAAATCGAACTTGCTTGTTTTCTTGTATTTCAAGCTTGAAATGGACTGCTCTGAAAGTTGTATTTTCTCATGGCTTTTCCCTATCCATACAACATACTTGACTGGCCTAACTTTATAAACCAGAAGAGGAAAAACTTATAGGAAAGTATGCAAAAAAGAGAGAGACTCGGTCCAGGTGTAGACACAGGTTTTAACAATAACTATACATGACCCATGAAAACTTTATGTCCTAACATTGGCTCCACAGGGGATGGCATGCTCTCTATGATATTCCAAGAACAAGCAGCTTCAATGTCTTATCCTAGGGATATAAGGTCACTTATTTAAAAACTAAAAGCAATTTGAAAACTAAAAATCTCGCACACGAGCTTATTTATATACACGAACCTACTCTAACTGGCTTTTACAATAGGCTAGGTGACAACAAACTTCCACCAAAGCCACTCAAGTAACTTCCTAACGGAAAAATTTCTTATTTTTACACTGATCAGCTAGAGATAATAAAATTGTGATAGAAAATTAGTTACATTCTTTAGATTACCTCCCAATGTTGAATTTATGACAAAGCTTGAAGTCTTCAATACATTGAGGAAATTCAACTCCATGTACTCCCCTATAGGGTCATAGAATAGGCGATAAGACTTACTGGGTTGATAACAAAAAACTTTCTTTGCTTTACAGCTGCTCACATATGGTTGAATGTTTGTTGCAAGTATAGGTGAATGAATGGTTAATGCAAGCTGTTGATCCACTTTCCTTTTATCTTCTCTAAAAACATCTGCTAGCTGATTGCAATAAATCTCCTCATGTATATCAATGAATGGATGTTTCTCTTTAACATGTTTCTGTGGGTAACAGTTTTAAATTTCATCAGAAGTCTGGTTGCTAATAATTTTTTCTTCCAGGAAAAAAAATACCTTAGCATCTTCATCATTGTCTTCATAATGATCAAATAAAGGAGGAGTCTCGAATGTCATATATTTTCTACCCGACATGAGAAAATTGTTCTTCATTGTTAAAAATAGTTTACCTTTCAAGATTCAATCCAGGAAGCAATATCTTATCATCACCATATGAGTCAAATATAGGTTGATCATATCTAGGTATTTTAGAGACATGGCTGTAAAGAGTATTAGCTTCCGGAACAAACTCAATTTCTGCATTTTCCTTATTAAAACAACAAACATAATTTTCATCTGATGTAGATGAACAGGGAAGAGAGAGAGTTGATTCCTCATCCAAGGAATCTTATTCATTATCATAGCCTTAATAAGAATCAATTATATCCTGAACACAGTCTTTATACTTCTCACAACAGCTACAACAAATTAACTCAGAGGAATAAAACTTTTGACAATGAATATTGAAAGCAACATGAAACTCTTTGAGTGAAGAAATGCTAGAAGGTTCAAGAGAATGATACCAAATACAAACATCTCCTTGAAGAGACTACATAAACAACTTCATATGTATGTCTTCATGTTGGATGTCAATTTGTTGCATCAAAGCATGAAATTCCAGAACATGCTTAATAAGGTTGTCATTCTCACCTTCAAAAAATCTTGACAGTAGATCTTGCCATTCATCAATTTGAGGCACATGATGTGGATAAACAGATATGGCTAATAAATTGAGTGGGGAAAACCTCCTAGCCTAGATAGCCTCCATAGACATTTAACTTGTCTCAAACCAGTGGAGTTGCCAATAGATTTTCGAACAATGGAGTCGCCAAGGTGAAAGATGAGCAGTCAGAACAATGTGTCTAGCTTCAGTTCACCATATAAAAATGGATCTCTTCATTGTCCTTCTCCTAGGGAAGATATCTTCACTTTCATCCTCGAAAATGGTGCCATTAATGTTAGCACTGAGAGTCACCCTCAGACTACAAGAGGATAAGCCCAGTACCCATCAAAATGTAAATGTATTGAAATGGTTTGAGTAGGTGGATCACCAAGACTTTAAAGAAAGGAAAAGACAACAGATATCAATGTAGATCAGTGATGTACCATTGGGATATGGAGTCATAAATAGTCTGCTCAATGAAGGCATTTAAGATCCTTATTAGACAAAATATTTGTATAATGATTAAGACAAGAATAGGAGAATAACATAAAGATGAATTTTCACTAAGAAAAGATCCTCTATGCAAAGACAATTTATATGTGTCTAAACAATAAACAATGATAAATAGGAAAGCTTACAACAGATCCTCTACCGCATTAGGAATCTATCAATCAAAGGAAAATTTTAACCCTTAAAATCCGCAATACGTCCAAACAAGATGAAGAATAGAATAGAGATCATAGAAGACAAATCTGATGAAACAACTCATATGAATCTTCAATAATAATACAATTTGCAGCTACATGCCCCTCCAGCTTAAAAACTGAAATATATAATCATAAACATTTCTCAAAAATTTCTCTGGTCTTGGGTCGAACCCCCCTCCTCTCTTACATATCATTCATCTAATGTATTTATAGTCAAAACAATAGACATGTATTGTTTCTTAGGCTCCTCTTCTCCAGTGTTGTATGTATTCTCTTGTCTGTCTTGTTCCTTCTGTCAGAAGGAAACACTAATCAATATGGGCCTGCAGGAAAAACTACCTTCTGTGGTACTTCGAGCTTACAGTTTTCTATCTCCTCGGCCAGACCCCCCATGCTTCCATTTAAGGAGGTAATCGATGATTCAACCACTAGTCCTTATTTCATTGACTGATTTCTTCTCGGGATCAGGACGAGGCCTAATTCCTAGTTTGTTTCCACGTGTTTCTCTCGGATTGGGCCCTATATAATCACATGATTGCGGAGGTTGCAAAGGGTGGTTTGGATCCACACTGCTTAGCTCCCCGCAATTCACCACCAAATTCCATGTACCTCTTCCACTATACCATGGTTTCAATTGTGGGATAGCTCTAGAATTTTAACATTCAAGCATGTTTCGTCCCCACAATAAAATGTGGTCATTGATCTATTGCAATCTACGATTTGGGAAAGCCCTTCTTTTTCTACCACGCACTGCTCTTGGATGGAACCTGCTTCATGTTGCAAATATCAACGATTCAAAATTACTTCAAAAGTTCAAGCTTCGGGCCTTTTCAATGCATATATCTTACAATCCTCCAGAGTGTCGTATCTCCAAAGTGAGAGATATGCCTCCACATGTCCTCTTATTTTAGATGATCAAGATTCACTTCGAGAGTTTTTCTTCTTCTTGCTCGCGCAATCCTCCAAAGTGTCATATTTCCGCAGTGTTATATATGGCGTTGTGTGGCCTCTTGATTTGGACGCCAAGATTCACTTTGAGAGTTTGGGCTTCGGGCCTTTTCAATGCATAGCTCTTACACTCCTTTGTAGTGTCGTATCTCCTAAGTGAGAGATTTTCCTCCACGTTTCCTCTTGTTTTGGACGGATGAGATTCACTTTGGGAGTTCGGGCTATGGGATATTTCTTCTGCTTGCTCGCGCAATCCTCCAAAGTGCCAAATTTTCGAAGTGTGAGATCTGTCGACGTCTGTCCTCGGCCTTCAATGGCTCAGATTTACTTTGGGACATTTGGATGGAACTCTCCCGAAGTAACTTTCTTTCTGTTGACGTGGCAACCTCTCGTCACTTTGGGACTTCATGAATTTGGCTCTTCGGGACTTCGGGATGTTTGGATGGAAAACTCCCGAAGTCACTTTCTCCCGGTTGACGTGGAATCCTCTCGTTACTTCGAGACTTCGGGACTCCTGGGCTTCTGTCTAGTCGTTAATCCTTGCGCGACTTTTAAATTGTTACTTCGAGACTTCGGGACTCCAGGGATTCTGTCTAGTCGTTAATCCTTGCACGACTTTTAAATTCTGACTGTCCGAGCGCTGCTAATCTGAACTACACATGGGATCTCCACCATTGAAAATTGAACCTGATTATTTGTTTGTATTTCAATCTCGAAATGGACTGTTCTGAAAGTTGTATTTTGCTCATGGATTTTCCCTACACATACAACATACTTGATCGTCCTGATTTTATCAACCAGAAAAGGAAAAACTTATAGGAAGGTATGCAGAAAAGAGAAAGACTAAGCCAAGATGTAAACACAGGTTTTAACAATAACTATACATGACCCATGACAACTTTATGTGCTAACATAATCTATAAATGATATGATTAAAATCCCTCTGGAATTTGAGTAATTATTATTGCGAGTGGAAAACACTACATATAAATCACCACTTGATGGATTTTGGATTGCCAAAATTCTTTTGTAATATGTCTCAATATATATAAATTATCAACATATGTGTTGTAATCTCCTAAAGAACACTCATCATCAATGGTATGTGTATATTTTTCATATAACTTTACATTCATCATCAAGTATTTGTATCTTTTTCATGTAACTTTACATTATTGAGAAAATTAATTGTTATCTTTTTGGTCTTATTTTCAAACATGATAATTATCATGTTTGTACATATAGTTGTCTTCATAACATATATCCAAAATCTTCCTAAGAAAACCTTATATATATATTTTTCTCATCGAAGAGAACAAAGATATCAAATGCATCATGGAAAAGGAATTTTGTATACCTTTCCTTTGTGTCAGATGGTATTTTAGTCTTCCACTCATATGCAATGATTAAAGCAATGGCAATGGGTTTCTTAATTAGTGTACTTCCAACCTAGGTGAGAGTTCTAAAACGTTTATCTACCATGCTTGTGACTTTATGGACTTGAATTTTTTTTATTATCTAAAAGACCTTGTGATGTCATAAATTTTATATAAGCATCTTGCATTTAATAGAGAAACTATTAATTTGTCCTGTAAAATCTTTGAGCATCAATGCCTTTGAGCCATCACTTTTGGTAGAAGGTTTCCTCTTCACAAGCTATATCTCTTTCAACTTCTCGCTCTAGCTTTACAATCTCTTAGAGCCTATAATGCATCTTCAAATACTTTTTCCTACATTTCATGATCAATATATAATTTATTATTATGGTATTTTTTGGGACTCTTTTTATTGATGTTCTTCCTCCTTTGTTAAATACTTTGGGTAAAGAAGCTATCAAGGAATTTTTTTTTTGGCACAGTTTTGACATCATATTAAATTTTTGTGTATTTTTCTCTCAATTTGACATACTAGTCAGTATCATGACCAACAAGGCCACATACAATATAATTTATCACACTAGTTAAAGAGTAGATACATTGATTGGTTGCGGGCTTCACATGCCATAAAAAACACTTTCATCCTCTACGACTACATGGAGAATGTGTGTTGACAAAGGAGGTATGGTTGGAGGGGATAAATGTTGAGTTTGAACTCGATAGACATTTTTTTGAGGTTATCATTGGTTCTCTCACTATCTCTCTTTTCTAAATATTTTTTGGGTTGTCTCTACAATTAAACCAAGTCATGCATGATTGGAGGTTTTATGCTTCTTACAATGCATATATTTTGTGCTCTTAGTATATATCTTGGATCCTTTTTCCTATTGGTTACTATAAATCTTCACTCTTAAACTTCTTTGTGGGCCTCAAGGAAGAGCCTTGATGGATTTTTTGAACTCATCTATTAACTCTCACAATCATTGGTGCTCTAATGAAGTTTCCCTTCCATTTCTAGTGTTCTTCAACTACTTCTTACTTCCATTTTTAACGTTGTTTCAACTACTTCCTTATAGGAAACTAGATTTTGAGTTATGATTATAACTCTAATATTATGGTGCAAACTAAAAATAAATTAGTGGTCTTTCTTTCTCATCATTTGATAGGTCCACTCATACCAAATTTATTTTATGCAAGAGTCATATTTTTTTAATGTCCTCATTATGTTTGCTTGCAATGTTTTAGCTATTGCTATGTAGAAAGCTACAAATCAAGGTAGCTATATTTATTTTATCTAAACTTGTCCACGATTCACTACCAAATTTGGAACTTGTATTGAATCTATGTGTGGCAGTACCATTTCAAGAATTATCTTTGAGAGAACTTTTGAATTGAGTCAAATTTTTCTTCAGCCTTTTTTGTTCATTGGCTTCATAAATAGCTTCTAGAGTAAATAAATAGTCATGTCAATTTCTTCTTCCTCAAAAGATAAGGATCTTTGAAGGGCTAGAAACAAGTTTGTCTCCTCTTACAAAATATATATCCCTTTCATGCTCTTCATTGTAGATTCTACACTTTAATATTTACGAGGCTTCAATAATCTATTTTTTCTTAATGTTTCCTTTATTTATTGCATTGATCTTTGAGCACGAGGGGCCTCTGATGAACATATGACTCTCTCTACTAGTGCTCTTCTTCTTTATGCAAAACATACATCCCTTCCATGTTCTTCATTGTAGGTTCTATACTTAACTATAATGTCTTGATAATCTCTTTTGTATTAAAATGTTGTCCTTATTCATTCCATTGATCCTTGATCATGAGAGRCCTTGATGCATACATGACTCTCTCTACTAGTGCTCTTCTTCTTCTTCATGTTTCTATAAGGAAGATGCTATGAAACCTTCATGTTTCCTTCGAACAAAGTTTGGTTCTCCATTAGGTGAGAACTCTCTTTTAAGGATCTCATCCTTGGGCTATTTCTCTTGTATGTTGACTTGGGTGGAATCCTTAGAGCCATAAAGGAGTTGTTATTTAGAGATTTCATAGTGAAGCTCTAACATTAGTAAGGAAGAACATTTAACATAATTAAAAAATTGTTTTAACTAGGTCAAAAAATTACTCAAACAAACATCAAAGCATTTATAGATGCTAAAGAATTCATAGAGTTTTTAGGATTCCCTAAACACTTTAAAATCTTAAGTTGTATGGTGGCTAATCTATACTATATATATATATATATATATATATATATATATATATATAT
>JASDQU010100941.1:166375-207837 GCA_032191745.1 Picea mariana | reverse complement strand
AATAATAAATAATAAATAATAAATAATAACTATAAAAATCGAGGTTGGTTCCGAGGAATCACCCACCGAACTTTTATGTGTCTTTTTAAATATTTGTTTCTTTTAAATGTTTATTATATTTAGTTCCTTTTTAATAAGTTTTTTAAAGTTGTTTTGCTTTATTATTTAGACTTTTTTGGATCACTTTAAAAAAAAATATAATTTTTTTTTAAGTGTTTTATTTTATTTTATAACTATCTTATAAATTATGAATTTTTAATTGTGTGTGTAATTTTAGGTCCAAAACAAGAAAAAAAGGTGTAATGGATACCATCACATTTTGATTTAAGTGTTGATTTTGAGATTTGAGTTCGTAGTGGCATCAGTTGTCAAGGCCACGGTATCAAATATGTTGTAATTTTAACATTAAATAAAAATGGGTGCTACTAGTAACACTACTTTTTGATTCAAGAATATATTTTGAAGTTTTTGTTCACAATGGTACCAGTTGTCAAGACCATGGTTTCAAATGAGTTATAATTTTAATTATGATAAAAAAAAATAGGGTGCTACCATAGCTTCCATTTTTCAACTCGGGGGTCAATTTGAAGTTTTTTGTTTGCAATATTATAAATCATATTTGTAATATTTTATAATTTTAAACTCAAAAAAAAACTAGGTGCTACTAGCAACACCATTTTTTCAAACATGGATAATAAAAAAAGTGATTAAATGCAACCTATAAAAAAAATGAGAGCTTTAGAGAGTTCTCATCAAGTTGGTAAKTATGTTCATAATGAATGTGCTTTCTTTGTATTTGCATTTCATAACTAAGAATAAAATAGAAAGGCATAGGCCTCTCCTTCTAKCTAAGTTTGTCCCATATTAGATTTTCCCATGGTACATATTGTGTTCATTGTGTGGATGGTGTGTTATTTTATTAGCTTCTTTCGTTTCAATTTTAGTTTATTTCAGTGTTTTGTGCACTAAGTTAGTGGTATTAAATCTAAATCTTGCCAAATATTGTAAGATTTGTTGTGATTAATTGTTCCAATGGAATATCCACGACAATGTACACATTACAAAATACAAACCTTTGGATACTCCTATGATACCTTCTTTTGATGATCAACAAAGTCAGATTACCACCATGTATATGATGTTTGGCCTAACATTTCTAGAAAAATTATGATGTTTTTGCTTCACTAGACTCCTTCAAGGTTGATTTGAAAATCTCTAAAAATGCATGACATAATCCTCTCTTCGCTTTGTCCTCATTCTAGAAAACCAAGTTGAATTAAGGAAAGGAATTCAAAAGGTAAAAGAATCCAAGAAGGAAGGAAAATGAGAAATAAATATAAATCGACAAGCTATTATTAAGGATATAGACCAAAATGATAATAATAAATAGGAATTTGGGACATTCTAAATCATTTTTTGGAACTATCATGACTTTCCATGGTGCCAAGGTCTTAAGTTAAGTTGGATCCTAAGTGAAACTGATATTAATTTTCTAGTCAAAAATTGGAAGCATGTAAAATCTAAGGTCCTTTGTCTTATGGTAAACATGGAACAAGAAATCCTACTGCAAAGAGATTGGAGATATAGCTTGTTACATTAAAAAGATCATTTCTTCTCACATTTGACTTCATAAGATAGACCCTCTAAATCAATAATTTTGGATAGATATTTCAGATATTAATGTTAAGAATATTTATATATCAATATGTTATCTCATGCCTATCTACATTTTATAAGAAACAAACTAAATAAAAATTGTCCCTGTAATGTCTTAGAACAATATATTACAGTCTCAAAAATGAAGGTAATGTCCTCGTGCTGGGAAACTTTAATGCTAGAACTCCAACTAATCAATCTATTCATTTAAGCAATGATTCCAACCGTAATCCTTTATGGCTAGATGAGAACCTTGTTCTAGCTAATAGAGACAAAAGAAACTCTAAATACCCAACCAAGAATTTGTTTGGTATCGAGTTATTCAATCTCTACAATTCTCAAGACCTAATAATTTGTAATGGTATAATGAAGTGGCCGAAATCCAATTGAATGACTTGTATTCATGGAATGAAGTGGAACAAATATGACCAAATGACTTGTATTCATGGGTTGGGAAATAGTGTCATAGATTATGTGATATCTGATATCCTCGTATACAACCAAATAACAAATTTTGACCTTTTAAATGACCATGAACCTAACTCCAATCATAGACCTTTAACCCTAATCTAAACTTTTTCATGCATAAAATCCCCATTGAATAAACTTTTGATTACCAAAGGAACCTACTTTTTGACAAAAGTAAAGCTAAACTTTTCTTAAAAGATTTAGATAGTGAATAAAATCTCATATAATATATGGACAACATTGAATACCTCTACAATAATTTTACGATAACACTTTCTACTTCCATTAACAAGTTCTCTATTGAGGTGTTATGTAAAAGTAAAAATAGAACATCCAACCCTTGGTATGATAACAAGTGTAAAATTGCTAGGACATCCATTAGGGATACTTCTAATGAGTCCATAAAAACTAGTAAGATAAACATGCACAAATCTCTAATTAAAATGGGGAAAAAGTACTATATAAATAGAAAGAAAGAACAACTTTTGCACCTATCTAAGCTAGATCCTAAAAAAATTTGGAGGCAAATCCTAACTTGTAAAACTAAAGAAAATAATATGATTCCCTTGAAGGACTAGAATTCTTTTATTAAAAATCTTTATGAATCCCCTAATGACATGGACACCAATCCAAATGTTTCTCCAAAGGATGCATATTTTTCTATAGAAGACATAGAGTTTGGGATTAAGCAGCTCACTAATGGGAAAGCTAAGGACATCGAAAGCTACCAAGATAAAATCTTAAAAATAGAAGGGCATATCCTCATCCCTCACATACACAAGATCTTCATTTTAGCAATCAAGCAGGGCTTCCTTAAACCATGGATGCAAAATCCTCATTGTAACTATTTTTAAAAGTGGGGATAAAAATGATCCCTCTAATTATAGGACCATTATGATTAGCTCCATTTTATCCAAGTTGTACAGAATTATTTTGGGTAAGAATATTATCATATGGCTAGAAAGTCATGGAAAAAGAGCTAAAGGCTGGGATGGATTTAGGAGCTATCATTCAACCATGGACCACCTTGTTATGCTTAGGATCATTATGGAGGACTGTCACAATAATAAAACCAATCTCCTTTGTTGTCTCATTGGCTTTAGAAAATATTTTGACATAGTGCCCAAGATGAACCTTTGGAATAGGTTGGAATATCTAAAAGTTATTTTCAAGCTGAGGGTTACTGCAGCAAGGTTGTTTGAGAATTTTATTGTAAAGTTTAGGAACACCAAGGGTTGGTCGAAAAAAATTGATTGTAATATAGGATTCAAGCAAGGTTGTCCTGTGTCCTCTACCCTTTTTGGCATATACATTGACAAGTTAGAAGATTGTTTGTAAGAAGCAGGTTGTGTCGATCGATTCTCATTTGCATAGTCATCATTTTCCTTCCTTACACCTATGATATTGTTATTATGGTGAGGAGTCCATATGATCTCAGCAAGAAACTAAGAATCCTCAAGGATTTATGCTTTAGTATGATTATGACTATTAAAACTAACAAAATGAAAGTTATGATTATTAAATCCAAAAATATCACTTATAATAATTTTGTATATGAAAACAACAACTTGGAGGAAGTGCCTTCATACAAATATCTCTTAATTGATATTCATCACAATCTCAACTCGAGCTATAACATTGAGAAAAGGATAAATGGAGTGTGGAAAGATTATTATGGGCTTGAAAACAATTGTAAATCAGTGGACCTTTAGATATGGGATAAGAAAAGACTCTTTTGTGAGATTCTTGTCACTCCTATTATTTTATATGGATAAAAAGTTTGGGGATGCAATATCTCTAGAGAATCATGGAGAAAGATAGAGCAAATCCAAAAGAATTTTATAACTTATAATCTCAAAATTAAAGGCAATACACCCTATCCTATTCTCCTCACAGATGTGAGCCCTTCCCCTATTAATAACATGGATATGACCAAGTATCTAATGTATATGAAGAATTTAAACAACATGGAAGACACGAGGCTTCCCAAAATTGCTTCAAATGCTAGCCAAAACCACTTTGGTCTCAAGAGGGGACAACATAAAGATGCCCAGTATTGGATAAATCATTGGGGAATAAAAGATAATATTAAAATTATTATTACATCTAAATTTAAGGAGAAATTGTGGTGAGGTAAAGATTAGAGGGTAAAATAAAATAAAGATACTATAAGGAGGTGATCAATTGATCCAAAAATCCTTAGATATCAAACTAGTTCTTAAGAATACATTAACATCCAACCTTATTTGAAAATTATGACCAGACTAACTATTTGCAAATTAACATGTGAATCCCCTTACTTATCCAAATTTCATTAACTGGTAAATAACTTGCAGAAATTTAAATGTTGAAATTGAGAGAAATAGAAAATAACAATAACAAGGCACATTACACAAGTTGATAATGAAGTTCACCCATCTTGGGCTACATATCTAGGTCCGCTTCCAAATGAGAGACTTCTCTATTAATGCCAAAAAATGATTGATACAATGACAAATTCAACTTATGTTTCTAACATTAACTTCTAATTTGTTGCACAAACTCCAGTGTGACTGTCAAAATCAGCTCCACCTCGGAAAACTGAAACTTTTGACTATAAACAATCTATATGTTTCTCCAAAATTCTCAATGGCACAAATACAACATAATAAAACCAAACTTCCATGATTTCTTGGTACATAGCACACACATATGGTGCAATGGTCAGGCGCTTATGTTTATATAGTGGAGGTTGAGGGGTGGAACCCCACTCGACCCACTATATTTTGGGTTGGCATGTTGTACTAACTTGAATACATTTATTCTCACGAACTTTACAATGTGTGCCATGTGGCGCGTTGGTTGGAACATTGGGCCATTAGCTTGGAGGTCATGGGGTCGGCCCCACACGATGCCCATATTTGGCATACCCCATTTAATACAACTTAAATATAAAAAAAATCGTTGGCATATTCAATGAGTTTGTTAGCACAATTGGTTATGTGGTAATTTGTTACTCCAGAGATCTTGGGTTTGATTCCCTTCGGTCGTTACATAACAAATTTTTGAAATAGGTCATATTGGAAAATATAGAGTGCCACGTGGCATCGTTTCATTGGTCCACATGTCACTTTACGAGTGATCCACCTATTGCATAGTCACTTGCCACATCGATATCTTGCCACATCAGCATCTTGCCACATCAACACCATACCACGTTAGCACCTTGTTCTTTCATTCCATGTGTCACCTCAATATAGTGCCATGTTTCCATCTATATCGTTCCATGTGTCTATCCATATAGTGTCATATGTCATGCTTCTAGTGATGCCACATGACACCTCCTTTTATCATTTTTACCTATTTTTCCAAAATTTCAAAAGGACATATATTTCTCATACGACGTCCATTTGAGCATGTTCAAGTTTTGTTGGAAATATCTCGTTAAGCTCTATGCAATAGAGTCATTTTCAAAATCACTTGATACTATCAATTTTTTAGCATTCTTATATCCACCTGGATCATTCATCCCCACTGGAAGCCTTTTGGACCACCAAAAGTCTAGATTACTCAACAACTAAGTGAGGACAAAGCTCCCTCACTTTCCTGATCTCTATCCATCTTGATTTTCTTGGATGTACCCCTTTAAGACCAACTCAAAGATATTCCACATCACCCCATTGTGAACTCTTGATTCTTCTATCAAGGATAACATCTTCCTACAACTCATCTAAATACTTAGGAGAAAAATCATCAATTGTTGGAACTTAAACACCTTCATCTTTATCCATAGTCATAGGAGGCTCATAAATTTTCAAATTCTCAACATTCACCACTACATACATTTGCATATAAGATGACGAATCTAAATGGAAATAATTAGTACCAATATTCTCCAAAATATCAAATGGACCATACCTAATTGGTTTGAGATTTTTACCTTCACCCTTCATTCTGTCTTTGCTGATATGTAACCACACCTAATCACCAACTTGAAATCGATTATCAACCCAATGCTTTTCACGCCTTACCTTGTACTTGGATTATATCTTCTCCAATTTCTCCTGTACTGCCTGATGTACACACTAGATCCTTTGAATGAACCTCTTAGCTTTGTCAACATCATCTTGTCCATCCAGTTTACTTGTTTCCACGAAACCAAAATCCATAGGTGATTTAGGAAAGTATCCCAAACACGTTTCAAAAGGATATCTCTGACTAGGAGAATGTATGGCATGATTATAGGCATGTTGTACATAGTGCAACTATTCATCCCACAAATTAGGATGTTTACTGAAGTACCCTCAAAGAAAGTGTACCACTGTTCTATTCACCACTTCTATATGTCCATCTGATTGTGGATGAAAAGTAGTGTTCTTCTTTAACTTGGTGTCCATCAAATCCCACAAACTAGACCAAAACTTCCCCAAGAATCGAGAGTCTCGATTAGATGTAATAGATTTAGGAATCTCAAAATGAACCCAAAAATTATTAAAGAACAACTATGATGTGTGTTCAATTGTGACTTGTTTCTTACAAGGCATTAAGATACACATCTTACTAAACCTATCCACTATGACATATAAGTAATCATGACTTGTTCTAGACATCGACAAACCCCCCAAAAAATCCATGGACACATTTTCCCATGGTTGAAAAGGTACTAAAAGTGGTGTTTACAACCCCAACTTTTTGTAGCTAGGATTACTTATGGCACACAAAACACACTCTTTTACATACTGGAAATCGTTTCATTCATTCGAGGCCAATAACAATATATTTTCAACTATGCTAATGTATTTCCTACCCCAAAGTGACTAGAAATGAGAGATGTATGGGCTTGCTTTATTACATGTGTTCTTTCATCCATGGGTATACAAATATTTCCAAGATGATACAATAAATCATCATGCACATGATAATCCAATTCTTCATTTTGATCACCATGAATTAGAGCTTCATACACATCTTTAAAGTCATCACCTCTAGCATATTGTTCAACAAAAATTTCATGAGCTAAAGAAATATGCTTTAATATTGTAGATGAATTGATTATTTGATTCAGATTTTATCAGCAGAAAAAAATGAATACAAATTATTAAAAAGTGCTTAACACAAAATAGCAGAGATACAATAAAACTGGTTTTCTATTCAATAAGGAAATAAGCTGAAACTGTAAAATGCAGCGGAAACAAGCTTGTTGGAATGGTGGCGGCTTATCTCTTAGAAGAGATGTGACGGCTGTGCTCATTCGCAAGAAGATGATTAAAATGAGGCTCTGAAGGCCTTTTACAATAAACAAGAATGCTAAAAAACCCTAGACATCCAAAAACCTAACCCTAGGAGATGAAGCGCCAAAAGTCATGTGGGCCTTGTTTGGGTAAGTTAGTACATCAACTTCTCGGGGTCTTAACTTTTGCATACGATCTCCATTTTAGGCGCATGATATCCCGTTGGAAAGGTATCGTTGAGGAGATTAATTTTTGAGGAAATATCAAAGAAACTTTCATATTTCTCCCCGTTTTCCCAAAAACATCGTTTAGGGCCTCAAAATGGCTCCAGAAGTTAAAAACTGCTAAAAATAGTAAATTATGAAAATTGTCAGAAAATTGTTTTGAGCCAGTTGGAAAAGGTGGGTGGCCAGCGATATCCACCTGGAGAAGAACAAAATGAATACATATTATTATTAGATGCTTAACAGAAAATAACATATATACAATAAAACTGGTTTTCTATTCAATAAGGAAATAAGCTGAAACTATAAAATGCAGCGGAAACAAGCTTGTTGGAATGGTGGCGGCTTATCTCTGAGAAGAGATGTGATGGCTATGCTCATTCGCAAGAAGATGATTACAATGATTCTATGAAGGCATTTTTTCAACAAACAAGAATGCCAAAAAACCCTAGACATCCAAAAACCTAACCCTAGGCTATGAAGCGCCAAAAGTCATGTGGGCCCCATTTGGGTAAGTTAGTAAATCAAATTCTTGGGGTCGTAACTTTTGCATACGATATTCGTTTTAGGCGAATGATAGCCCATTGGAAATGTATCATTGAGAACATTCATTTGGAGGCAATATCGAAGGAACTTCCATATTCCTTCCCTTCTTCCCAAAAACGTCATTTAGGGCCTCAAAATGACCCCGAAAATTAAAAACTGCTAAAAATAGTAAATTACCAAAATTGCCAGAAAACTATTTTGAGCCAGTTGGAAAAGGTGGGTGGCCATCGATATCCACCTGGATCAATCCTCCCTCCTTAGTAATCAATGGTATCCATTGCATTGAGTGCCCGGGGGAGAGGGAAAAACGTTTGTTGAATCTAAATCTTGGTGAATTGCTTGCCTTATTGGAGACGTCGTGTTGCTCAATTTGTGGAAGTTTGTCATGAACCTGTTGAGGCTGAGGTTGTTCAACAAGTCGATATACATGAGAGGACAGTGTGAAGAAGGAATATTTTCACTTTTCTGCAACCTTGTCGACCTGCTTCTGTTGGATAAAAGGTGCTTTGGGCGAGGCTGTAGTGGTTGCAGTGTCCTTTTGTTCCCCTTTTGAACAGATTGTAAAGAAGCTGAATTTTGCATTATGAGATACTACCTTGCAGCATTGTTTAGGTGGAACAATAGTCGGAACTACCTCTGATATTATGTAGAGATGACCCCCTAGAGAAACAATGACACCACGGGGTTGAGACTCATAAACAACATGGCATCTCCACATATATGGTTGAACCAAGAGAACATCACAAACATCCACTGGGGAAACATCACATAATACCTCATCCTTGAAGGGTTGGATGTCGTATGAAAATCGACACTACCGGCTGACATGAATATCTCGTCCTTGGTGAAGCCACCTGATGTTGAATGGTTGTGGGTGTGGTGTTTTCGACAATCCCAACTATTTGACGGCCTCTGCTGAGATGAGGTTCTTCTGGATTCCGCTATCAACAATAAAATGCAGTGGGGTCCCCTTCACCCACATTTATGAATGAAAAAGGTGCTCCCCCTCTTTTGGATCTATTGGTTCTTCTGGTTGAATTGTTGTGGTCACGACAATAATAGTGGGGTTTGCATCAATGATCTATATTTTACCAGTATTTTCATAATCAGATTCTAAATCAGAGTTGTGCTCCTTGTCTTTGTTCTCAGCCACCAATGAATATTTTGAGCGACATTCATCGGTGTTGTGCTAGAGGATTTTGTGGAAATCACACCATTTTTCGATGTCCTTCTTTGTCTTCCTGTGACCCTTATTTTACTGTGGCTTGGGATGATTTTCGGGAGACTGTTCGTTAGGGCCATATTTTTTATACTTTAGCTTTTGTGGATTTGTAGATCCGAACTCCCGTTTGTTCTGGTGCTTAAATTTCTTCTCGATTTTAACAACATATCGATAAGCAACACTGAGTGATGAGATGTCTAGAAAATCCATTTCAGTTTGGATGTATCTATGTAGAGCCCCACGGTATTTCAGAACCAAATGTCATTCGGAGTATTTGATACCCATCTTGGTGCACAAGGTATGGAAGGTATTTGTGAACTCCATAACTTCTTGGCCCCTCTCTTGCCGCATTGTGGTCCATCTCATGTACTGGTCCTCATAGTTGCCAACAGGGTAATATTATTCCTTTACCGCATCCACAATAAAATATCAAGTGGACTCGGCACCATATATTCCAGAATCCTCTGTGGAAATTTGGTCCCAGTAAGTTTCCCACCAATGTTTGACATGGGGGAGAGCTTTAAGGAGTGTGAAGGTTATCTTTACCCTGTCGGAAAAATGGTGAACGGAGAAATAACCGTCTAGTAGATTTAACCATTTGCTTAAGGCATCCGCATTTATCTGACCTTCAAATATGGGAATATCAAAATTAACCTGTACCTTGAAAGGAGAGGTGCTTCCAAAGTGGATGTTTGATGAAGATGCGCTTGTTGCTATCGACAGGCATTGAAGGATGTGGGAAAAATTCTCCATCATTTCATCCCTTTGTCACGTGAGAGCTTGCTCAAGCAACAGATTTATAGGATTGTTTGCTTCATCGTTTTTCGTTTCTTCCGCCATGGAGGGTTTATTTGGCATGTGAGAGCGATTGTCTTGAAGAGAGACAATCTTGAGACCCAACTTGCTATACTCGGACCTCGTCGGGGACATGCACTGCAAAAAATGATCAAGAGCAGCCTCCTCTGATACCACTGATCTGCATTTTATTAGCAGAACGAAATGAATACAGATTATTAACATGTGCTTAACACAAAATAACAAAGATATAGTAAAACTGGTTTTCTATTCAATAAGGAAATAAGTTGAAACTGTAAAATGCAACAGAAGCAAGCTTGCTGGAATGGTGGCGGCTTATCTCTGAGAAGAGATGTGACGGTTGCGCTCATTCGCAAGAAGATGATTAAAATGAGGCTCTGAAGGAATTTTTACAGTAAATAGGAATGCCAAAAAATCGTAGACATCCAAAAACCTAACCCTAGGAGATAAAGCGCCAAAAGTCACGTGGGCCCCGTTTGGGTAAGTTAGTACATCAACTTCCTGGGGTCGTAACTTTTGCATACGATCTCCATTTTAGGCGCATGATAGAATGTTGGAAAGGTATCGTTGAGGAGATTCATTTTGGAGGCAATATCAATGGAATTTCCATATTGCTCCCCGTTTTCCCAAAAATGTCATTTAGGGCCTCAAAATGGCCCCGGAAGTTAAAAACTGCTAAAAATAGTAAATTACCAAAATTGCCAGAAAACTGTTTTGAGCCAGTTGAAAAAGGTGGGTGGCCACCGATATTCACCTAGATCATTATTAGTATTGATAACATGTATTGTTGGCCCTTAACCAAGTTTTGGAGATCCTTGGTCAGGTTTTACCTATTTTGGGACTTCAACGGGTTGTCGAAGGCGGAGCACAAGTCGAAGCAGAGATCGCAGAATCTCGGCCCCTTTTTAGGGATTTTTGGGTTTTGGGCTTATGTAACGGGTATGGGGATGTTGGCCCATGGGTTTAACCATGTTTAGGCCCATTTTGTAATGTATAAATAGATGTCTAGGTGATGTTTGAGGAGACAATATAAGCATTTGTGTGATGATGTGATAAGTGCAAGTGATAGTTGTACATGCTTTGTGCATACTATGTGAAACTTGCAAAGCTAAGTGCAAGTGACTGTAAGATATTGTGTAAAGGATTTTTTATGTAACCTAGCTTGATGAAGGAGGATCTGGCGAGGTGTGTGTAGATCTCCTGTCCTATGCAGAGTAGGACCTTATGGCTCTGTGCATGTAGATGATTGACAAAAGATAATAAAGAAGACGAAGAGTTGGTGGACGTAGCCCCAGGCTGGGGGTGAACCATGTATATCTTCTGTTATGGATGCTTTGTGCATCTTGATTATTGCATTGTTCCTTTGATGTGATTTATGCTTAGTGTTGTTATCTTTATGAATGTTAGAAGCATCTGATATAATAGCTTAGTGCTCGGTAATGCGAATGAATGCTAGATCTGATCTGTTTCTTTATGCTAATTGCTTAAATGTGATGAATCTTGTTGAATACAGCACTGCACTGTAATTAGGTTTTATCTGCGTTGTAGACAAAGGTTAAGTACTAATGAATGAAATCTGCTAAGTGCTTTGTTAGAGTATTGTAATCACAGATCTGTTTCCCATCTAAGGTTGCAGACATTGGAGTCCTGCAACCACCCCTGCCTCTAGCTCGGGTGAGACTTCATCTGCTTCGCAGGTGTTGCCGAAAGGGCTGATAGTTAGGGTTTTGTTGGTGCGTTGTTGAAGAGTTGAACCCTGGGTCTGCCCTTGTGCCAACAAATGGTTCCGTTGCTGGGATGTGAAACTGTGATTGCTGGGAACTGAGGAAAAGAAAGAAATCTCTGTGTAGATCTGTTGCTTTAGTGCGCATTGTTCTACTTGATTTACGAAGTTCTGTGGAGACAGATCTGAAAGCTTTGTGCTCTGATAGAGGTAAGATCAATGAAAACTTTTATTTAAAGAGGTAAGATCTGAAATCTTTATGCTTTGACAAAGGTAAGATAAGTGGAATTTTTTGTTTCAAAAGTATGGATCTAGGTTTGTTTGATAAATTTTGTCCTAGTCTGAAAACTAGGGCATAGTTAGAAGAAATAATATTTGATATGAGTAGATCTGATAGAAATAATGAAAGATATGTTATTCCTATGCATAGAAAGAATGTTTGGACTAAAAAATAGATGCAAGATCCTAGAAAGAATTTTCTGCAAGTTAATTACTATGATCCTAGTGCGCAGTACAAGAAAGGTTGGAGATCATTTAAGAGAAAGAGAGGATTAACTGTTTGTTACAGTTGTAGAAGACCAGACCATCTTGCTAAGGATTTCCCTGATAGACGACCTAGTTGTCTTTGTTGTAAAGCTATGGACCATGAAGTTCTAGATTTCCCTAGAATGATTGCTAAACTTGAAAGAATGAATATGGAACAAGATAAACATGAGAAAGACTCAGAAATTAAGACTATGTCAGAACCCCAGAAAGGATAAGAGACTGTATTGTCATAAATAAAAGAAACCTTGAATGATCATAGAGACATCAATCTATCAGAGATCTTAAAAGACAAATAATGCATAGAAGCAAGAATAGGAGACTTCGACATAGATTGTGTTCTGGACGAGGAAACACAGGTGAATGTCATAACAGAAATAACTTGGGAAAGTTTAGGAAATCCTACTATGATTCCCTCATTAGGAGGAATAGGATTATTTAGAGGAAATTTGATAACCCTATGTGGAAAACTTACCCAGAAATTTATGAGTGCTCATGGCACTTCAACAGAAGAAAAATTTAAGGTTGTTAAATTTATTGAGAACAACGCCCCATTTTCTATGTTACTAGGAAAAACCTGGATTGAGAAAGATCAGATCCGAAGAAAACAAGAAGAGGAATCTATAGAATAGAAAAAGCAAGAACTAAGAGACTTCATGGCTAAGAGAATAGCAAACTTACTAGAAGAACAAGAAAACCAGTCGAAGCTACTGAGGACCAGAAATCTGGCTGTCGAAGTTGAAAGAACACAAGAAGACCCAAAACACCTGTTTGTACAAGAGAGTAGAGCGCCTACCCCAGACAGAGAATAAGTATTGGCCTTGGACCTTGTGAAAGACCATCAATGACACAAAGTTACTATGCCAAGAGGAGATAAGAATATGAATGGGAAGAGGAACCCAATAACACAGATCACAGGGAAGAAGGCTAGAAAGCTCAGCAAGAAGAAGGAAAAGTTGGAGAAATTACAGGAAGTTCCAGAGAAGACTTTGCAGAAGGAAGGTCTCTAGAATTCGAACTTCTTCAGAATATCAAAGCAACTCAGATTGTCACTTCACCATGGTGGAGCGATATGACTGTTGGAGGCATTATAAACGTTAGATTGACGTTCCCGAATGATTAGAACAATAGTTATGATCAGAAACCTAGCCATTGGACCGTTGGGACTGCATCGTAATGGATAGAACTGCATTGATGAAGGCTTATTTTCCATTGGAAGGATCCATTACATCATTGCCCACTTATCCCGTCAACTGTTGTGCCGAGCACACTTTCAAAAATTGCATCTAAGCCAACAAGAGAACTCATTGTTATTGTGTTGTGCTTATTGAGACCTTGCCATCCATTCTATTGCATTGAGAAATTGTTCATCGGCCTGAGATATCCGATCTTGAGCATGCATGTCGGATGAGCTCATCGCTACAAAAAAGTTAGTAGAGGAAATTTTAATCGATCTAATGGCAGAGAGAGTGATGTCCATAGGAGTTCAAGCCTCATCAACGCGAGGAGTGCAAGCCTCCCCATCGACTTCTCGTGGATCCGAACCATCCCGAGCTGTAGACGAGAAAAAAAAAAAACATCAAGATGATTTGGCAAACGCGAAGTTAATCCCTTCCATCCCGAAGACAGAAGAAGTCTAGCAGTTGAGCAGTGCATCAGAAGAAATTTCTTCAGAATCACCTGGAGGAGGTGATGACGAAGTAGATAAACAAGATAACAATGGAAAAGAAGATCAGCAAAAGAAATGCGAAGTAACACCACCATAGAATCCCCTTGAAGACACAGAACCATCTCACAAAAGAAAGGTTTCTCCCATGAAACCCACATCACCAAAGAAGTAAAAAGATAGTAATACCAAGTTGCAGACTGTGGTCATGCTCAATGACTTCGAATTCATCATTGCAGCTGTATTAGATGCCTCAGAAGATATTTTGCAGAGAAACGAAGCTAAGCAAGATACTATGTATGAGAAAATTGAAGAAGAACTGTGAGGGGTACATCAGGCCCTTCACTCCAGCCGCATAGTGTCCACTTCGCCCCCTCCATCAGAAGAAAAAAAGTTGGGAGATGAGCCTACCCAAATCCACAGACTAGCCGATGCGACTGAAGCCCACCTTCATTGTGCACAGGAAGAAACAAAACAAGACACAATAGCCCTGAAGCAAGCACAAGAGGAAGTAATAGAGAAACACAGGGTTGCGCAGTAGGAGAAGGTTGCCCTCCAAGAAAAATTAGAAGAGGAAAAGGTGCATATCAAACACAAGAAATAACAACTGCTCGTGGAAAAGGTTGGAGTAAAAGAAGCAGTCAGCAGAGCACTTCACTCTATGACGGGCTTAGAGAAAAAAGAGGAAGACCTAGTGGAGCATCAAGTAGCACAGCTTGTTGAAGCCATCTAGCAACTTCAATTGAGAATAAAAAATCTAGAGCTACAAACAGTACCAAGTACTTCGTGGGACATGCGATATCAAAGAGAAGCCACTACCCGGAGTGTAGTTTAAAGGATTAGAGCATTAGCTTTGGAAGGTCAACATCTTAGCAATAAAAGTGTGCAGACTTATGAGCAACTTACTGAAGACCCTGAATTGAAGACACTGGAGTCACAACTCTCGGAGGCAAAGCAGCAAGCAACGACAGTACAGGTGGAGTTTAAGCTCCTGTCAGCAGCTGAAAGAATGAAAATATCTCAAGAAGAACACACTGATCAACAAAATGTCCATGCCATGTAGAGAAAAGTCATGGAAGTGACTCAGAGGCTCTAGCCTGTCCAGGATGCATCTTGCCAACTGTTTGAGTAGATTGAAGGATGAGGAGAAGAGCTACAATAAGTAGTCACTTCATTCGAACAATGCTTAGAGAGACCTATGAAAGAGGCAGTTCTTCAGGAGTTTGTCGAGCAAGAGGCCTTGGCGCAGCAGTAGGTCGAAGAAGCTCGAGCCAGGTTCGAGGATTTTGAAGCAGAGCTACCCAGATCAGAGTGACTCGGGACGAGTCACGGGTGAGTGTTGGGGGCTTGTTGTCCCTTGACCAAGTTTTGGAGATCCTTGGTCAGTTTTGACCTATTTTGGGACTTTCACAGGCTATCTAAGGCGAAGCGCAAGTCGAAGCAGAGATCACAGAATCTCGGCCCGTTTTTAGGGATTTTGGGGTTTTGGGATTATGTAACGGGTATGTGGATGTCGACGCATGGGTTTACCCATGTTTAGGCCCATTTTGTAATGTATAAATAGATGTCTAGGTGATGTAAGAGGAGACAATATATGCATATGTGTGATTATTTGCTAAGTGCAAGTGATAGTTGTACATCCTTTGTGCATACTGTGTGAAACTTGCAAGGCTAAGTGCAAGTGACTATAAGAGATTGTGTAAAGGCTTTGTGCTATAACCTAGCTCGACGAAGGAGGATCTGGCAAGGTGCACGTAGATCTCCTTTCCTATGCAGAGTAGGACCTTATGGATTTATGCATGTAGATGATTGACAGAAGATAATAAAGAAGACGAAGTGTTGGTGGACATAGCCCCGGGCTAGGGGTGAACCACGTATATCCTGTGTTATGGCTACTTTGTGCATCTTGATTATTGCATTGTGCCTTTGATGTGATTTATTCTTAGTGTTGTTATATTTATGAATGTTAGAAGCATATGATATAATATCTTAGTCCTCGGTAATGTGAATGAATGTCAGATCTGATATGTTTCTTTATGCTAAGTGCTTAAATGTGTTGAATCTTGTTGAATACTACGTTGCGTTGTAATTAGGTTTTATCTACGTTGTAGACAAAGGTTAAGTACTAATGAATGACATCTGATAAGTGCTTTGTTAGAGTATTATAATCATAGATCTGTGTCCCAGGTAAGGTTGCAGACACCGGATTCCTACAACCACCCCTGCCTCTACCTCAGGTGAGACTTCATCTTCTTCGCGGGTGTTTCCAAAAGGGATGGTAGTTAGGGTTTTGTTGGTGCATTTTTGAAGCATTGAACCTTGGGTCTTCCCCTGTGCCATCATGTCTGTAAATTTTTTAAGAATTATCTCCTCATCCTTAATCACCAAATGAAATTGTTGTAAGAAACCCATCCATCTAAAGTGACGTGATGATCCAGATTTATGAGCGAAACGAAATGAATAACAATTAAATACAATAACATAGAGATACAAAGAACAACAACAGATATCCAGTGAAAAATAAATTATATTGAATAAATAAAATAGGTTGAAACTGTAAAAATGTAGAACTGAAAACAACTTGCTCGAATGGTGGTAACTATCTCTGAGAAGAGATGTGGCTACTACGTGCATCCATCCAAGCATAATGATTACAATGAGGCTCCATAGGACTTTTTAACATTACTCATGAATGCCAAAACCCTAAACATCCAAAAATATAACCCTAGGAGATGAAATACCAAAATTTATGTGGGCCTCGATGGGTAAGTTGGTACCTCAACTTCCCGGGGTCGTAACTTTTGCATACGACCTCCGTTTTAGACATGTGATGGCTTGTTGGAAAGGTATTTTCAAGAACTATAGATTATGTCCTCAAACTGTGACTTCGTCTACACTTTGTCTGTGGAAAGACAAAAAAACACTATTTAGGGCCTTATAATGGTTCTTGAAGTGCAGAAAGAGATGCTGACATGAAAACTTCCAAAATAAGCCAGTTGGATTAGGTGGGCGGCCACCAACCTCCACTTGGAAGATGTGTAGGGCTTTAGAAAACCTTGAAAAATGTAGAACCCACAATTACAAAAAAGTATAGAAGAACGTGTTGAACTAAAAATTGTCAAGAGGAGCCTGTTGGAATAGGTGGGTGGCCACCAATATCCACCTGGATCAATCCTCCCCCATTAGGAAGCAATGGTCTCCATTGCGTTGAGTTCCCCCATCAGGTGATGAAACTTCTGTTGAATTTGGTCCTAGGTGAGCCACTTGCCTTGGTGTAGGAGTTTCCCTACCTTGACAACCCGATAAATTTTGATCCTCTGTTGGCAAGTGCCTTTGACCTATGTGTCCACTATATGATCAGTGGATGATTGTTCCATGTAGTCATTGTTGAGAACCGTTGGTGTCAGTTGTTCTGCAATCTCTGAGGTGTTCAATAATGGTAGAAAATATGGCCAAAGGAATTCCACATTGAACACTGGGTGCAAGCCAAGGAAAGGTGGAGTGTTGAGCTCAAAATCCTTTCTACCCACAGCCTTGGTGATAGTGTAAGGCCCATAGCGAAGTGGGAAGAGCTTCCGATGGGGCCTTGTAAGGCGCTTTTTCTGCAAATGTAACCATAGCTTGTCTTCCACCTGAAATTGGTGTGGTACAATGTTGATCATGGCACTAATTGTACTTAGCATTGGCTTTCTGCAAAATCTCATGGACCTGTTGGTGGATGTGTTGAATCCACTCAATGAACCTAGTGGATTTTTCAGCCTCAAAATGAACATGGGAACATTTTTCCTGTGTGGTTGCAAGAGGTAGTGCAACATCAATGGGACCCAAGGGTTGGAATCCCAACCCCACTTGAAATGGGCTATGGCTAGTGGAGCCATCGAGAGCCTTGTTGTTGTTGTGATGAACATAGAGAATAATCTCATCCCATGTACATGGATGCTTAGAGTTGTACATGTGTAGGATGTGCACAATCATATGATTGGCGACCTTTGTCTGGCCATCAGTTTGGGGGTGGAAAGTAGTGGATTTAGTGAGCTTGGTGTCCAAAAGTGACCAGAGACTCAAAAAAAATGTGTTGAGGAACCTATTGTCCTGATCGGATATGATGGTATGTGGTATCCCAAAATGGACCCACACTCCTTCGAAGAAGAGCTAGTAGTATCTATCACTGTGATGCTCTTCTTGTAGGTTGTGAGAATGACCATCTTCGAAAACTAATCAACTACAACAAATACACAATCATTCCCTTGCTTGGTGGACAGAAGGCCAAACAAGTAATCCATCCAGATGGATTCCCAAGGCCTCTCGGGAGTAGGAAGAGCAGTGCATAAGCCTTTCTTCTTGATGGTTGTCTTAGAAATGGCACAGTTAATGCAAGATATGATATAATTGCTGACGTCATGTCGAAGTTTTGGCCAATAAAAATGTTTCTATAGAACGACCATAGTTTTCTCCACACCAAAATGTCCTGCCATCTGATTGTAGTGAGCCTCCCAAATCAGATTTGCACGTTGACTTGTAGGAACACAAAGATGGCCCAGATGGCATAACAGTCCATCCTGAATGTGAAAATCGATGACATTTGTGCCTATACCCAAGAGCTAATAGGTGGTGGCGAAGTCTGAATCTTGCCGATAAAGTTGGGGCACTCATATGCCTCATGCACACAAGAATGGAGCACGGTGGTGAGTGCAGCCATGGGAGGTCGACTGAGGCAGTCAATGACACGATTTGTTCTCATTTTATTATACTTGATGTTGATATGGAACTGCTGCATGTAGGTGGACCACTTTTGATGGTGATCGACCTGCAAATTCCTGTGTGTCTGTATGAAATGCAGAGGCTTGTGATCAGTGTGGATGATTGTCTCCTTTCCCAGAATGTAATTTTTCCATTAGCGATAGGGTTGTACAATGGAATACATTTCCTTGTCATAGGTGGGGTATTTATGGACAATATCTGAGAGTGTCTCACTGTGGTATGCTACCAAATGACTGTTCTGAGTGAGAATTTCTCCTACAACATAGTCGGATGCATTAGTCTCAATCTCGAATGGTTGTTGCAGATCAGGTAAGGAGAGTACTAGAGCTGAGCACAAGAGATGCTTCAGATCATCAAATGCACGTTGTTGTTCCTTCCCCCACACGAACTTTTCCCTGCCACCACCCTTGGTAACTTGGCTAAAGGCCCATGCAATATGGGAGAATCCAAACATGAACCGTTGGTAGAAGTTGGCAAGTCCCAAGAAGCTTTGAAGCTCAGTTAGTGTGGTTGGGGTTGGTCAATCACGGATGACTTGGATCTTATCTGGATCAACATGTACCCCATGCTCATCAACAATGTAGCCCAAGTATTAGACCTTGTTCATGCTAAATGAGCATTTTTCCAAGTTGGCATATAGCTTTTGCTACTGCAGACTGCTCAAAGCTTGTTGAATATGCTGCATGTGCTCCTCCCAAGTTATGTTAAAGATGAGGATGTCTGATCCAGGTGGATATTGGTGGCCACCCACCTATTCCAACTGACTCCCCTTTTCCATTTTTTTTCAACACGTTCTTCTGTAATGCTCTGTAATTGTGGGTTCTACATTTCTAGGGCTATATGAAGCCCCACACATCCTCTAGGTGGATAAGAGTGGCATGTTGCCTAATCCAACTAGCTTATTTTGTATTTTTTTCATGTCAACACATCTTTTTGTACTTCTGGGGCTATTTTGGTGCCTTAAACATTGAGTTTTCGTCTCTCCACAGTCAAAATGTATATGGAGTTATATTTTAATGGTGAAATGTCTAGCTCTCTGAAATACCTTTCCAACGGGCTATCATGCACCTAAAATGGAGGTCGTATGCAAAAGTTACGGCCCTAGGAAGTTGAGGTACCAAATTACACCAACTTACCTATAGGGCCCACGTGACTTTTGGCGTTTCACCTTCTAGGGTTAGGTTTTTGGATGTCTATGGTTTTGGCATTCATGAGTAATATAAAAAAACCATATGGAGCCTCATTGTAATCCAGTATTCTCAGACGGATGCGCGTAGCAGCCACATCTCTTCTCAGAGATATCTACCACCATTCAAACAAGTTTTCAGTTATACAGTTTTACAGTTTCATCTTATTTCATTATTTAATAGAAGATATTTTTCACTGGATATTTATGTTATTCTCCATATCTTTGCTTTTATTGTATTAAGTCTATTAATTATTTCATTCCACTCCTAAATCCGGATCAATGGTATCAAAGCGGTCTGCTCTTCATTTATTTTTCTTCGTGCATGTCCCCAACAAGATCTGGGTACAAGAAGTTGGGACTCGAACCAATCGAGCCATTACCAGATCGACCGCGCTGAGCCCAAAAACAACACAAGGGGGACAAAAAGAAATATGATGGAGAAAAATATCCTATTAAAATATTGCTCGAGGAATCCCTCACGTGACAAAAGAATGAAATGATGGACAACTTCACGTAGATCCTTCAACGATTGCCCACAGGAGAAGCATCTTCATCAAGCGGCCATGCAACCCCCTTCAAGGTACAGGTAATTTTTGATATTCCATTATTTGAAGTACTGGTAGATGCAGATGTTGTATATACATGGTTGAATCTGCTCGAAGGATATTTTTCGGTCCACAATTTTTCTGATAGGGAAAATATTACTTTTTCACTCCTCAAGTCATTCCCCATGTTAAAGACTGGTGGGATACTTACTCTGAGCAAAGGGTCGTGGAAGAATATACAATTTTTTTGGTGGCCCCTACATGGGATTCCTTCCTGGACACCATTAAATAACAATATTACTCTTTTTGAAGCTACGAGAACCAGCACACCAAATGGACCACCCTGCGTCAAGAAAGGGACTAGACAGTACCAGATTTCATCAATATTTTCCATACCCTATGCACCAAATTGGGTATCAAAGACTTTGAGCGTCATCTGGTGCCAAAATACCGTAATTTTTTGCATAGATACATTCAAACAAGAATGGATTTCCTGGACATCGCCTCTTTGGGAACAACTTATAGATATGTTGTCAAGATCGAGTAGAAATTTAAGCAGAAACGATGATAGTTTGGATCTGCAAACCCCTCACAGCCAAAGCGGGGAAAATGCAACCCCAACCCACATAGCAAGGGACCAAGTCAATATGGTCGCCCTCAGGACAACTAGTCCAAGGCGCAACACAAGAAGGGAAATGAGAAGATGAAGAAGAACATGGGAAAATGGTGTGAGTACCATAAAAGTCCTTGGCACAACACCGAAGAATGTCACTCCAAGAAGTCCCTCATGACCAAGCTGAAGGCTTCTGAGTTAGAGGCCGATTCTGATTCTGAGTCAAATCTTGAAGGAGGGAAGCAGATTATCGATGTAAAACCCAGTGCCACTATCGCTACCACTAAATTTCGGCCAAGTGAACCAGAAGAACCAGAGGAAGGGGAACGCCTCTTTCACTCACAGATGTGGGTCAGGGGGGCTCCGATTCATTTCATTGTCGACAATGCTAGTAAGAAGAACCTAATTTCCAGAAAAGTCGTCAAGCGATTGGACGTGCCAATGACACCGCACCCGCAACCCTACACCATCGGTTGGCTTCACCAAGGAAGAGATATCTATGTCAGCTAACAGTGTTGTCTTTCCTACGACATCAAGCCTTTCAAAGATGAGGTACTGTGTGATATTGCTCCCCTTGAATTTTGTGATGTTCTTTTAGGACAATCATATTTGTGGAAGTGTCATATTGTGTATGAGTCTAGACCCCGTAGTGTTATTATTACTTTGGGTAGACAATTGTAGAGGATCCCAGAGGTAGTGCCGCCTACTGCTATTTATTTAATCTCTGCTAAGGAATGCAGTAAGGTTATTTCACACACCGGGAAGTTCGTCTTCTTTGTGATCTATGCCCATAGTAAGAAGAAGGTCGCCACCACATTCGTGGCCTCTACATAGTACCTCTCTTTGCAGTAGAAGCAAGTGGACAAGATCGTGGAAGAATACCGATACATATTCTCTTGACCTACAGGGGTTCTGACACACCGCCAAGTCAAGCATCCAATTGATTTGACCCCTGATGCACCTCTACCTAATGGACCAGTTTATCGGTGCTCGTTGATGGAGAATGACAAAATCAGGCGTCAAATCTGAGATCTTCTTCAAAAGGGGCACATCAAAACCAACTCCTCCCCTTATGGAAGTCTGATTGTACTGGTGTAGAAGAAGGACAAGACTTGGCGACTCTGCATTGATTACAAATCCTTAAACAAAATCACAGTCAAGAACCGCTACCCCATTCCCAGGATTGATGACCTTCTTGACCAACTCAAGGGGGAAGATTTCTTCAGCAAGATTGACCTAAATTATGGCTACCACCAGGTTCCCATCGAATCAACTGATGTATGGAAGATAACCTTCAAGTCCAAAAAAGGTCACTACGAATGGCTAGTCATGCCCTTTGGCTTAACAAATGCACCAGCCAGTGACGCTACTTTCATGAGGTTGATGGATGATGTATTGAGACCCTTCACCAACTCCTTTGTGGTGGTATACTTGGATGAAATCCTCATATTTAGTAGAACATGGGAAGAATACCTGCATCATATTCAACAGGTTTTGAGCACTCTGCGGCAGCAAAAGTTGTATGCCAACTTCGAAAAATGCTCTTTTGGAATGAAAAGGGTCCAATAGCTGGGATACATTGTTGATGAGCATGGGGTACATGTTGATCCAGCTAATATCCAAGTCATCTGTGACTAACCAGCCCCGACCACATTGATTGAGCTTCAGAGCTTTCTGGGGCTAGCCAACTTCTACCAATGGTTCATGTTGGGATTCTTCCATATTGCATGGGCCCTCAACCAAGTGACCAAGGGTGGTGGTAGGGACAAGTTCATGTGGGGTAAGGAGCAGAAATGAGCATTCGATGATCTAAAGCATCGCTTGTGCTCAGCTCTGGTACTCTCATTTCCTTATCTATAGCAACCATTCGAGATTGAGATTGATGCATCTAACTATGTTGTGGGCACAGTTCTCACTCAGCATGGGCATCCGGTGGCATACCATAGTGAGACACTCTCTGATATTGCCTGGAAATACCCCACCTATGACAAGGAACTGTATTCCATTGTACAAGCCTTTCATTAATGGAAACATTACAGTCTGGGGAAAGAGACAATCATACACACTGATCACAAGCCTCTGCAGTTCATACAGACACAGGGGAAATTGTAGAACGATTGCCATCAGAATTGGTCCACCTACCTACAACAGTTTCATCTCAACATCAAGTATAAGACATGTATCTCCAATCATTTCGATAACTACCATAGTTGGCCCCTTATCACTGCACTCACCACTGTGCTCCATTCCTCTGGACATGAAGCCTCTGAGTGGCCCCAACTTTATCAGCAAGATCCAGACTTTTCCACCACATATCAGCTCTTGGATACATGCACAACTATCACTGATTTTCACATTCAGGGCATACTCTTATTCCATTTGGTCCATCTATATGTTCCTACAAGTGAGCGTGCAAAGATTATTTGTGAATCCCACTACAGTTGGGTGGCAGGACATTTTGGTGTAAATAAAACTGTGGTCGTTCTTCAGAAACATTTTTATTGGCCAAAACTTTGACAGGACGTCAGCAAGTATATCGGATCTTGCACTGTCTGTGTCATTGCCAAGCCAGCCATCAAGAAGAAAGGCTTATATACCTCTCTTCTTATTCTTGAGAAGCCTTTGGAATCCATCTCAATGGATTACATGTCTGGCTTGTCATCCACCAAGCAAGGAAATGACTGCGTGTTTGTGGTCATTGATCGTTTTCAAAGATGGACATATTCACAACCTATAAGAAGAATGTCACAGCGGCAGATACTACCAATATCTTCTTGGAACGAGTGTGGGTCCACTTTGGGATACCACAAACCATCATCTTCGACCGAGACAACAGATTCCTCAACACCTTTTGGTCGAGTCTCTAGTCTCTGTTGGACACCAAGCTCATAAAATCTACTACTTTCCACCCCCAAACCAATGGCCAAACAGAGGTATTCAATCAAATGATTGTGCACATCCTACGCATAAACAATTATAAGCATCCACGTACATGGGACGAGAGTCTCTCTTGTGTCCAACATAGTTAGAACAGGGTTCTCCATAGTTCCATCGGCCATAGCCCATTTCAGGTGGGTCTGGGATTCCAACCCTTAGGACCCATTGATGTGGCACTCCCTCTTGCCACTGCAAAGATAGAATCTTCCCCTAATCAGTCTTCAGTCGACAAAGCCACTAGATTCATTGAGAGGATTCAACACATTCACCAACAGGCTAGGAGATTTTGTAGAAATCCAATGCTAAGTACAAGCAGTGCCATGATCAACACAGGGTACCACACTAGTTTTAGGTTGGCGATAAAGTTTGGTTACATCTACAAAAAGAGCGTCTCACCATGCCCCATCGTAAGCTTCTCCCACTTCGTTATGGGCCTTACACTATCACCAAGGTTGTGGGTAGCAATGCTTTTGAGCTCAACACTCCACCCTTCCTTGGTCTGCATCCAGTATTGAATGTGGACCTTCTTCGGCCATATTTTCCACCATTATTGAACACTTTTGAGATCGCAGAAAAATTGACACCCATAGAGCTCAACCCTGACTGCATGGAACAAGCATCCACTAATCAGATCGTGGACACACATGTCAAGGGCACTCGCCAACAACAAATCCAGCTTTATTGGGTTGTCAAGGCAGGGCAACTCCTACACCAAGGCAAGTGGCTCACCCGGGGCCAAGTCCAACAGAATTTTCATCACTTGATGGGGGAACTCAATGCAATGGAGACCATTTCTTCCTAAGGGGGGAGGATTGATCTAGGTGGATATTGATGTCCACCCACCTATTCCAACTGGCTTATCTTGTCTATTTTTGTTCATCACGTTCTTTTGTATTGCTTTGTAATTGTGGGTTCTACACTTCTGGGGTTGTCTGAATCCCCACACATCCTTCAGGTGGATACGGTTGGCCTCTCGCCTAATCCAAATGACTTATTTTGTATGTTTTCATGCCAACACATCTTGATGTACTTCTGGGGTTGTTTGGGGGCCTTAAACGTTGTTTTTTTGGCTCACCACAGTCAAAATGTAGACAGAGTCAGAGTTTAACTACGGAATGTGTATTTCTATGAAATATCTTTCCAGTGGGCTATCACACTCCTAAAACGAAGGTCGTATGCAAAAGTTATGGCCCTAGGAAGTTGAGGTACCAAATTACACCCATAGGGCCTACATGACTTTTGGCGTTTCACCTTCAAGGGTTAGGTTTTTTTATGTCTATGGTTTTGGAATTCATGAGTAATATCAAAAAGGCCTATGGAGCCTCATTGTAATCCAGTCTGGTCAAACGGATGTACGTAGCAGCCATATCTCTTCTTAGAGATAGCTACCACCATTCAAGCAAGTTTTCAGTTCTACAATTTTATAGTTTCAGTCTATTTCATTATTTAATAGAAGATATTGCTCACTAGATATTTGTGTTATTCTCCATATCTCTGTGTTTATTGTATTCAGTCTATTAATCAATTAGTTCAAATCCTAAATCCAGATCAATGTCATTCAAATATACCACCACAAAAGAGTTGGTGAAGGGTCTCAATACATCATCCATCAACCTCATGAAAGTGGTTGGTGCATTTGTTAAGCCAAAGGGCATGACTAGCCATTCAAAGAGACCTTATTTAGATTTGAAAGTTGTCTTCCATACATCATTTGGTTCGATGGGAACCTGGTGGTAGCCAGAATTTAGGTCAATCTTGTTGAAGAACTTTGTCCCTTGATTTGGTCAATAAGGTCATTAATTTTGGGAATTGGGTACCAGTTCCTAACTGTGATTTTTTTTAATGCTATGTAATCAATGCAGAGCCACCAAGTCTCATATTTCTTCTGCACCAGTACAATTGGGTTTCCACAAGGGGAGGAGTTGGGTTTGATGCGCCCATTTTGAAGAAAATCTTGGATTTGACGCTTGATTTTGTCATTTTCCATCAGCAAGCGACGATAGACTGGTCCATTAGGCATAGGAGCACCGGGGGTTAGATCAATTGGATTATTGACCTGACAGTGCATTGTTAGCTCGGTGGGTGAGGAGAAGATGTCTATGTACTCTTCCACGATATCGTCCACTTTCTTTTACTACAAAGAGAGGCTCTGTGTAGAGGTTGCAGATGTAGTGTCAACCTTCTGCGTACTGTGAGAATGGATCACAAAGAAGATGAACTTCCCGATCTGTGAAATGACCTTACTGCATTGATTAGCAGAGATTAAAGAAATAGCGGTAGGCGACACTACCTCTGGTATCATGTACAATTGTCTACCCAAAGTAATAATAAAATTGCAGGGTCTAGACTCATACATAGAATGTCGCTTCCACAAATATGGTTGTCCTAAAAGAACATCACAAACTTCAAGGGGAGCAATATCACACAATACCTCATCTTTGAAAGGATTGATGTCGTAGGGAAGACAACACTATTGGTTGACACAAAGATCTTTTCCTTGGCGAAGACAACCGATGGTGTAGGGATGTCAGTGTGGTGTCGTCAAAAGATCTAGTCGCTTGACGACCTCTACTAAGATCAGGTTCTTCTGACTGACTCTATCAACAATGAAATGAAGTAGAGCCCCCTTTACCCACATCTGTAAGTGAAAGAGGTGTCCCCTTCCTCTGGTTCTTCTGGTTCGCTAGGATGGAATTTAATGGTAGCAACAGTGGCACTGGGTTCAGCAACAATAATCCACTTCCCTCCTAGATTTGATTCAGAGTCAGAAGCTTCCTCTGACTCATAAGCTTTCAGCTCAGCCACTAGTGAATTCTTGGAGTGACATTCTTTGGTATTCTGCCAAGGGATTTTATGGTATTCACACCATTTTCTCGTGTCCTTCTTCGACTTCTCATTACCTTTCTTGTGTTGCGACTTGGACTAGTTTTCCTGAGAGTGGTCATCTTTGATCTGTCCCTTATTTTGTGGGTTGGGGCCGCCTTTTCCTTGCTTTGGCCGTGAGGAGTTTGCATATCCAAACTCTTTCCTCTTTTGTTTAAATTTTTGCTCGATATTGACAGGATATCTATAAGTCGTACCCAATGATGTGATGTCCAGAAAACCCATTTTTGTTTGAATGTATCTATGCAAACAACCACTGTATTTGAGCACCAGATGTCGCTCAGAGTCTCTGATACCCAATTTTGTGCCCAGGATATGGAAAATGTTGGTGAAATCTGGTACTATTTGGTCTCTTTCCTAATGCAGGGTGGCCCATCTTGTGTACTAGTCCTCATAGCTTCTAACATGGTGTTATTGTTCTTTAATGGCATCCCTAAAGGAATCCCATGTGGGGAAACCACAAATATTGCAAATTCCTTTACAGGCCTTTTCTCATAGTAAGTACCCCACCAGTCCTTAACATGGGGGACGACCTTGAGGAGTACAAAAGTAATCTTTTCCCTATCGGAAAAATTGTGGATCGAAAAATACCCTTTGAGCAAATTCAGATCTACATCATCTGCATCTATCAATCCTTCAAATAATGGAATATCAAAATTTGCATGTACCTTGAAGGGGTTGCATGGTCGCTTGATGAAGATGTGTCTCTTGTGGACAACCACCAAAGGATCTGTGTAAAGTTGTCCATCATTATGTTCATTTGTTGCGCTAGGGATTCCTCGAGAAACATTTTAAAATGATCTCCTGCTCCATCGTCTTTATTTTCATCCCCGATGGGTTGTTTTCGAGCTCGGCACGACCGATCTTACAAAGGCTCGACTGGTTCGAGTCCCAACTTCTTATACCTAGATTTTGTCGGGGACATGCACGAAGAAAAATAAATGAAGAGAAAACCTCTCCGATACCATTGATTCGGATTTGTGAGCATAATGAAATGAATAACTGAATGAATACAATAACACAGAGATACAAAGAACAACAACAAATATCTAGTGAACAATAACTTCTATTGAATAAATAAAATAGGTTGAAACTGTAAAACTGTAGAAATAAAAACAACTTGCTTGAAAGGTGGTAGTTATATCTGAGGAGAGATGTGGCTACTACATGCATCTGTCCGGGCGGAATGATTACAATGAGGCTCTAGAGACATTTTTAACATTACTCATGAATTCCAAAACCCCAGACATCCAATAACATAACCCTAAGAGATGAAACACCAAAAGTTATGTGGACCCCGATGGGTAAGTTGGTACCTCAATTTCTCGGGATCGTAACATTTGCATAGAACCTGTGTTTTAGGTGCATGATAGCCCGTTGGAAAGGTCTTTTCTAGAATTACACATTATTCCATCAAACTGTGACTCCATCTACAATTTGACTATGGAAAGCCAAAAAAGAATGTTTAGGGCCCCAAACGGCCTTGGAAGTACAGAAAGATGTGCTAACATGAAAACTTTCAAAATAAGCCAGTTGGATTAGGTGGGCGGCCACCAGTCTCCATCTGAAAGATGTGTAGGGATTCAGACAACCACGAAAGTGTAGAACCCACAATTACAAAGAAGTACATAAGAACATGTTGAACTCAAAACTGTGAGGAGGAGTCAATTGGAATAGGTGGGTGGCCACCAATATCCACTTGGATCACATGATTATTGTAGCTTGGTTTGTGATTGAAAATATTGTAATGGTTGATGATCTGTGTGAATTATTGTTTCCTTTCCATTAAGAAATGCTTGGATAGTTAATGATTACATGAGTAAAAATTTCAGAATGGTAACAAATAGGTTTACCTCGTTGCATCAAGACTTCTCCCATGGCATATCCACTTGCATCGATTTGTATTTGAAATGGTTGTTGCAAATCCAGTAGAGTCAAAACTGCTGCAGTGCTTATTTCCTCTTTTAATGTCTCGGAGGATTTTTACTGCTTGCCTCCCCACTAAAATACATATTTCACACTTGTTAATGCATGCAAAGGAGCTGCTATGAAAGGGAAATTAGCAATAAATTCCCTCCAGTATTGTATTTCCCCTAAGCAGATCCTGACTTTTGTGGCAGTGTTTGTCTTGGGCCAATTCACAATGAATTCCACCTTATAGGGATCTATCTTCAACTATCCATTCCATACAATATAACCCAAGTACACTAGAGAGGTTTTTCCAAACTCACATTTACACATCTTTATATACAACTTCTCCCTTTTCAAAAGTTCAAATACTTTCCCAACATGCATTACATGATATTCCCAAGTTCAACTAAAGACCAAAATATCATCTAAGTAGACAATGACAAAATCATCTATAAAAGGTATGAATACATCATTCATTACCCTCATAAATGTCGCAAGTTCATTGTATAAACCAAATAACATAAACAACCATTCAAAAAATCTATGATTTGTCTTGAAAGCAATTTTTCACACATCACTTTCTGCAATCCTAATTTGATGGTAACTACTTCTCAAATCTAACTTAGTGAAATAGACAACATTTTTCAACTGATCCAATAAATCATCAATTCTAGGAAGATGATATCGGTTCTTTATCGTGGTCTTGTTCAGTGCCTGAAAGTCAATACACATCATCCATGTACTGCCTTTCTTTGGAATTAACACAATAGGAGATACACACTGAGAGGAACTTGTCCTTATTATTCCCTTATCGAGAAACTCCTGAACTTGTTTCTTTATCTCTGCACTCTCTATCACTGATGACCTATACATACCAATGTTAGGAAGATGAGCATCCCACTGCAAATAAATTTCATGTTCAACCCCCCTCTTGGGAGGCAACCCTGTAGGTTCTTAGAATAGTTCATCATAGTTAGAAATAATCTTTACCAACCCATGCTTATTGCCTAGATCACAACCTGAAAAAGCATCTAATACATCTTTCTCTTTTTGTTTCACCATCATGAGAACAAAAGATTTACTAGCACTTACAAGTGTCTTCATTTGTCCTATGCTCATTGACGAAACATTAGTTTTAATACAGTGAACTCTAAAAATATATTCAATCCCAACTTTGAAAAGGTGATAATTGTTCTCTTCACAATAGAATATGGATTTCATTTCATATAAGTATGGACTACCCGAGACAATACCGCAAATGTCAAGTGGCACTACATCCAACTCAACCTCATCAATGAACTTGGAAGTACTTGCAAATTTGATTTTACAATATTTATTTACTTGCAACTTAGCATCCTAACACACTCAACCCAATGGATATAGTTTCACGTGAGGTGTGGACTTTAAACCCAACTTCTTAACAATTGCTTTAGAAATTAAATTAAGTTGAGACCTACTGTCAAACAAAGTATCTATCTTTATATGCTTCACTGTCAACCTTATATGAAAAAGTTCACTTTGTTTCTTTCGATTAAGAACACTTTATAATTTAAAAGATTGAACTGAAGAACTAGATCTAACAATATATATACCTTTACTTCCCATTGTTGTGATTTTAGTTTCATCTCCTAAATCTGATCCCAGATCTTGTTGAGTTATTGCAGCAGTCTTTTGTTTCCCCTTGTCCCAGAACTTATTTGGTAGTAACTCTAGATGCAATTTCCAACACTTTGCCTCCTCATGTCCTTTCTTCTTGCAGTGAGAACATGTAGGCTTCTCCTCAACTTTCTTCACTATAGTTGAATTCTTACTCTTCCCTTTTCCCTTCGACTGCTTCTCGAATTTATGTGTTTTCTTATCCTCAAACACATGCTTTGTCTAGCTAGATTCAAGACGAGTAGCTTGCACTGACACTTCGTCAATATTAGTAGGATTAAACATTAATATAGTATGTAAAAGATATGAATGCATACCACCAATATATTTTAGAAGAGTTTTACGAGTATATAATGGAATTCCTAAAGATAATTCTTTCTTCTTAAATTCTTGTGTATATACTTGAACATTTTTCCCTTTTCCTTGTCTTAGATGTTGTCCATCAATTATTGTTATTTGCATATAAGCTAATGGATAAAATTGTTTTCTTAATGTAGTAGTAAATTCATCCCAAGAAGAAATTATTTTACTTCGTTGGATGAGATCAATTTGTGTCTTACTCTCCCACCATATCAAAGTTGTGTCACCCAGACGAAGAGTAGCCAACTATATTTTTGTAGTGTCATCCACGATTTTTTTGTACCCTGCGGCATACTTCAATATGTTTGATCCAATTATCCAACTTTTCTACATTTAATTTTCCATAATAAATCGACAAATCTAACTTTAATAAAAACAAATCAAGAACATGAGAATGAGAACACTTCTTAGAAGGCTTCTTCTTATGAGAATAATGTTCACTTTCATCAAAAGAAGAAGATGGCGATTGATGATGGGGACGAAGGAGATTTTGTAGGTTCTTCACGTCCTCCTCCTCCTCCTCCTTAATCTTTTACCGATGTTTCAACTCCTCCTTGATCCTTACGATGCAGTTCCTCCACCATTATCTTGATCTTGATAAATGCCTCTATCAAAGCCTAGAAGATCATTATATGATCTTCTCCTCCTTCGGATTCCATTCCTCATTTTCAAAATTCTCTTTGAATTTATGGGTTGAAGTCTTCAAGTGTGCCTTCGCCTTGCTTGGATTTGGACCTCGTAAGCATTCACTTGTAAATACCTATCAAACCAGTGCTAATACCAACTTGATCCGAAAATCCTTAGATGTCAAACTAGTTCTTAAGCATACACTAACATTTAACATGATTCAAAAATTATGACCGTATTGACTATTTGCAAAATAACATGTGAATCCCCTTACTTATCCAAATTTCATTAACTGATAAATAATTTGTAGAAATTAAAATGTTGAAATTGAAAGATAGAAAACAGTGATAACAAGGCACATTACACAAGTTGATAATGGAGTTCACCCATATTGGGCTACGTCTCTGGTTCTTCTTCCAAATGAGAGATTGTTCTATTAATGCTAAAAAATGCTTGATACAATGACAACTTCAACTTATGTTTCTAACATGACCTTTTGATTTACTGCAAAAACTCAGGTGTGACTGCCAAAATCAACTCCACCTCGGAACACAGAAACTTTTGATTATAAACACTCTATATGTTTATCGAAAATTCCGAATGGCATAAATACAACATAATAAAACTGAACTCCCGTGAGTTTTTGGCACATAGCACACACATATGGTGCAATGGTTGTGCGCTTATGTTTATATGGTAGAGGTCGGGGGGTCGAACCCCACCCGACCCGCTATATTCCAGGTTGGCGCGTTGTACTAACTTAAATACATTGATTCTAGTGGACTTTACAATGTGCGCCATGTGGCGCGTTGGTTGGAATGTTGCGCCGTCAGCCCGAAGGTCATGGGGTCGACCCCGGTCAATGCCCATATTTGACACACCCCATTTAATACAACTTAAATATATAAATTTCCATTGGCATATTTGATGAGTTTGTTAGCATGGTTATGTTGTTGGTTTGTTACTCCGGAGGTCTTGGGTTTGATTCCCTTCAGCCGTTACATAACAAATTTTTGACATAGGTCATATTGGCAAATCTGGAGTGCCACATGGCACCATTTCATTGGTCCATGTGTCACTTTCTGATTGGTTCACATGTTGCACAGTCACCTGCCACATCAGTATCTTGCCATGTCAGCATCCTTCCACGTCAACACCCTTCCATGTTTGCACCATGTCCGTATAGTGCCATGTGTCAGTCCATATAGTGCCACATGTTTATCCGTACATTGCCACATGTCATCCTTCCAGTGATGCCACGTGGCACCCCCTTTGTCATTTTCCCCTATTTTGTCAAAACTTCAAAAGGTTATAACTTTATCATACGGCGTATGTTTGAGCTCGTTCAAGTTGCATTGACAAACTCTCGTCGATATCTACGCAATGGATTCATTTTTATAAGCATTTGAGACTATCAATTTTTTAGCGTTCTTAGATCCACTTGGATCATCAACCATAATCTAGAAGATCAAAAGTATTTCTCTGTTTTGACTAGTGTAAAGAAGAAAATCAACATTGCTAAAACAAGAAAAAAATCTCATGAGCTCCATAGTGGAACTAGGTATTGGACAATTCTGAAAACATCATGGAATAAAATAATATGTTACCTTTGTGACACTAAGAGGGTTGAAAATGAAAAACACTCTCTTAGGATGTCTAGCATAAACCTAGATTAGATCTCAATTTCAAAATATTTGTCACACTACCAACCTTCCTAACCTTCAACTTAACAAAACTATGGTGATCTTGGAAGGCTTCTCTTAATGTTTTTTTAGTATAAAAATAAAATTCTAAAGAAATCCAAGTAATCCCTTACCTTGTTAAGGTCCAATAAACCAAATTCGATCTCAGTGAATGTTAATCATCATCACCACCATCATCGTCATTTTGATAAACTTAAAAGAATCAAAATCTTTTATGACTCTAGTTTGAACCCTTTAAACCACTTTTCACCCACCATTTCTTGACCATCTTCATAGTCTTAGATTATATAAATGGTATAATTAAAGTACCCTTGAAATTTGAGTAATTATTGTTGCGAATGGAAGATGATACATACAAATCATCATTTGATCGAGTTTGGACTGCAAAAATTTCTTTGTGATATAGCTCAACATATATAAATTATTAACATAAATGTTGTAATCTCCTAGTGGACTCTCATCGTCAATGGTATTGGTCTCTTTTTCATATAACCTTACATTATTGAGAAAAGGAATTATTATCTTTTTGTTTTGTTTTTAAACATGATAATTATCATGTTTATACATATAGTTGGCTCATAACATATATCCAAAATCTTTATATATATATATATATATATATATATATATATATATTCTCATCCCTTTGTGTCAAAAGGTATTCTAGTCTTCTTCCACTCATATGCAATGATTAAATCAATGGCATTGGGTTCCTTAATTAGTGTGCTTTCAACCTCGCCGAGAGTTGTAAAACGCTCATCTATAATGCTTGTGACTCTATGGACTTGAATTTTTTATTATCTAAAAGACCTTGTAATGTCATAAAGTTTCAATAAGCATGTTGCATTCAGTAGAGACACTGTTAATTTGTCTTGTAGTATCTTTGTGCATCAATGCCTTTGAGTCATCACTTTTTGTAGAAGGCTTCCTTTTCACAACCTATCTCTTTCGACTTCTCCCTCTAGCTTTACAATCTATTAGAGCTTCTAGTGCATCTTCAAAGACTTTTTCTTACATTTTATGAAAAATATCTAATTTATTATGAAATGTACAATATCTAATTTATTACTAGTTTTTTTTTCAAGGGCTCTTTTATTGTTGTGCTTCCTCCTTTGTTGGAGTTTTTGAATAAAGCGTTTATAGTTATCAACTAATATTTTGTCTCTTTTGGTACAGTTTTGACATTAATCATATTACATATTTTTCTGTATCTTTTTTTCACGACATATTAGCAATATATTAGCAATATCATGACCAGCAAGGTCATATATAATATAAGTTATCATACTAGATAGATGTAAATGTGTTGAACCTGCACATAATAGATTTAGCTAAACAATAATACACATATTTGCAGACAGAATTTGAGAAAGAATGAAAGAAACAATGAAAGAATTCTCATTAACCGTTGTGAATAGTGAATAATTTACACATGATATACTCTGTATAACTCAATGAGTTTGCACTGGAGGATAACCAATGCGCCATATTGGTGGTCTAGAGTGATTTGGACACACACCAGTGGTTACAGGAGTGAATTGCCCCCTAGTCTAGTCTCTCGGGCAATTACGGGAGTGAATTTCCCCCTAGTCTAGTCTCTCAGGAATTACAGGACAACTTGTCTTCAATTAACCGACTGGACAAAGAGTAGTGAGGAGTTAACTCAGGGAATCAAGGGTAATGCACTAGTCTGATGATTATACCAAGGCAAGGTTGAATTAGCATGGTGATGATCCCAATGTTGCATGGTAACAAAACCAATGCAACATCTAAACTCAACTCAACTAGTCAAACAAAAGTGTCAACTGAAAGAAAATATTCTCCAAGTGGAATATTCTCCCCTAAAATATAGGACACTGGATAATGATTCATTATGACTAATAAACAAGGAAAAACTTTAAGAAAAAAAAATCCTAGGTGTGTGTGAAGTAACTCCAACAATAGAGAGTAGATACATTGATTAGTTGTGAGCTTCATGTTCCATAAAAAAAACACTTCATGGAGAATGTGTGTTGACAAGGGAGGGATTGTTGGAGAGGATAAATTTTAAGCTTGAATATGGTAGATATTTTGTTGAGGATATTGTTGGTTCTCCCACTTTCTTTGTTTTCTAAACACTCTTTGGGCCGTCCCTACAGTTAAACCGAACCATGCATGATTGGAGGTTTTATGCTTCTTACAATGCATATATTTTGTGCTCTTAGTGTAGATCTTGGACCCTTTTTTCTTTTGGTTCCCCCAAATCTTCACTCTTAAACTCGTCTTCGAGCCTCAAGGAAGAGCCTTCACAACTTTTTTGAACTCATCTATCTCCATATTAACTCTCACAATCATTGGTGCTCCAATGAAGTTCCCCTTCCATTTCTAGTGTGCTTCAACTACTTCTTACTTTCATTTCTAGTGTTGTTCAACTATTCCTTATATGTAACTAGCTTTTGAGTTATGATTATAACTCTAATAGTATGGTGGAAACTTAAAATAAATCAATGGTCTTTCTTTCTCATCATTTGATAGGTCCCTTGAGACCAAAAATCAAGGTAGATATACTTTTTTGGTCTAAACTTGTCCACGATTCACAACCAACTCTAGAACTTGTATTGATTCTCTACGTGAGAGTACAATTTCAAGAATTACCTTAAAAAGAAATTTTGCACTAAGTCTAATTTTGCTTTAGACTTTTTTGTTCATTTTCTTCATAGATAGCTTTTGGAGTAAATAAATAGTCATGTCCATTTCTTGTTTCTTAGAAGATAGGGATCTTTGAAGGGATAGAAACAACTGTCTCCTCTTGGAAAATATGCATCCCTTTCATGTTCTTCATTGTAGGTTTTACACTTTACTATGTATGAGGCTTTGATAATTTATTTTGTATTGATGTTGCATTTATTCATTGCATTGATCTTTGATCCCAAGAGGATTTACATGCACATATTACTCTCTCTACTAGTGTTCTTCTTCTTCATGCAAAATATACATCCCTTCCATGTTCTCTTTGATCCCAAAGGCTTTACATGCACACATTACTCTCTCTACTAGTGCTCTTCTTCTTCATGCAAAATATACATCCCTTCCATGTTCTTCATTATAGGTTCTATAAACTCTGCTATTTATAAAGCTGTGATAATCTCCTTTATCTTAATGTTGTCTTTATTTGTTCAATTAATTCTTGATTAGGAGAGACCTTGATGCACATATGACTCTCTCTACTAATGCTCTTCTTATTCATGCTCCTCTAAGGAAGATGCTATGAAACCTTCATGTTGCCCAATAAAGTTTGGATCTTCATGTTGCCTAATAAAGTTTGGATCTCCATTAGATGAGAACTCTCTTTGAGGATCGCATCCTTGACATTTTTTCCTCATCCTTGACATTTTTTCTTAGAGAATCTCATCCTTGGACATTTTTTCTTGTACGTTGACTTGGGCAACATGCTTAGAGCCATAAAGAGCCATAAAGGAATTGTTTTTTAGTGAAGCTCTAACATTGGTAAGGAACAACATTTAACAAAATTCAAAAATGGTTTAAACCAAGTCAAAAATTTTCAAAATGGCCGCTCATATATTTAAATATATGTCTTATGTATATCTGGCCCGCGAAATGATAACACAATGCAAATCGGCTCTCCCATGCAAATAAACGACAATGCTACTAATTTGGTATTAAAAAAATTGAAACCATTATATCATCCATTAAAAAAATTTCGTTTTTTTAACACACTTATAATTATTTTAACAATATTATGAAAATATCAAGTCTTGTAAAAAAACAAAATCGATTTAAAAATATCACAACTATTTTTAAAAAGACAGGATAGGCATCACTTTGTTAAAAATCATCCGTTAGTTGTCACGTGGATTCCAAACATTCGGTTTACATAAATAAGAGAAATATCATACATGAAAAATATAAAGAAAATTAGTAACCGGGACGTCCAGAGGTCGAAACCCGAAGAATATAAAAGGCAATTAGATGGTCTGTTCGATTTTTTCGTGATAATCAACCTGCATAACAGTTTTAAAGAATGAGAAATACGTAATGCAGAACATCACATGTTACCGCATAGGTTTCTCAGAAACAAAAATTCAAAACCTAAATTTATACAGAGTACAGTTGAGAATGGTCAGACACAAAGGAATGGAATTGTGCCCACCATGGTGTCGAGTCTTCAGTAATAATTAAAGGTAAAATACTCCATTAAATGGTGTGCTAGCTGTAGTATGTCATCGAATTATCTGTCAGGCTTGAAGTTTCCTGCTGTGAGAGCGGCTGTTGTTGGTCTATCCTCTGCCGCCTGATTTCGACTACTCTTCTGTGGCAATTCGAATGGAGCCCGCTGGAGAAAGTGGGGCTCAACGCGGGTCTGTACTCGGGCAGGAGCCTGCCGGATTTGAACCTCACACCGCAAGCGTTGCAAAGCGTCTTGGGGCCCAGCGGGCCTGTTCTCCACTGCGGGGTTTTCTGTACTAAACAGTGGCTGCACCTCCGGCTCTCCTGCCCGCCGCCGCTTCTACTTTGGCAGCCCTTCTTCGCCTTCTTGACCGCAGCCGGCGGCGCCACGCAAACCGAGCCCTTCATCGCCGCCTTGCGTCCGGTTCGGGGCTCGTCGTTCCAATTATCCAACATTTCTACATTTAATTCTCCATAATAAATTGACAAATCCAACTTTACATCGAACTTTAATAAAGACAAATCAAGAACATGAGAATGAGAACACTTCTTAGAAGGCTTTTTCTTATGAGAATATTGTTCACTTTCATCAGAAGAAGAAGATGGCGATTGATGATGGGGACGAAGGAGACTTTGTAGGTTCTCCTCCTCCTCCTCCTTCATCTTTTACCGATGTTTCAACTCCTCCTTGAGCCTTACGATGCAGTTCCTCCACCATTATCTTCATCTTGATAAATGTCTCTATCAAAGCCTCGAAGATCATTATATGATCTTCTCCTCCTTCGGATTCCATTCCTCGTTTTCAAAATTCTCTTTGAATTTATGGGTTGAAGTCTTCAAGCGTGCCTTCACCTCGCTTGGATTTGGACTTTGTAAGCATTCACTTGCAAATGCATGTCAAACCAGCTCTGATACCAACTTGATCCGAAAATTCTTAGATGTCAAATTAGTTCTTAAGCATACACTAACATCTAACTTGATTCAAAAATTATGACCGTATTGACTATTTGCAAAATACCATGTGAATCCTCTTACTTATCCAAATTTCATTAACTGATAAATAATTTGTAGAAATTAAAATGCTGAAATTGAAAGATAGAAAACAGTAATAACAAGGCACATTACACAAGTTGATAATGGAGTTCGCCCATATTGGGCTACGTCTCTGGGTCTGCATCCAAATGAGAGATTGTTCTATTAATGCTAAAAAACGCTTGATACAATGACAACTTCAACTTATGTTTCTAACATGACCTTTTGATCTACTGAAAAAACTCAGGTGTCACTGCGAAAATCAACTCCACCTCGGAAAACATAAACTTTTGATTATAAACACTCTATATGTTTATCGAAAATTCTCAATGGCACAAATACAACATAATAAAACTGAACTCCCATGAGTTCTTGGCAAATAGCACACACATATGGTGCAATGGTTGTGCGCTTATGTTTATATGGCAGAGGTCGAGGGATCGAACCCCACCCGACCCGCTATATTCCAGGTTGGCACGTTGTACTAACTTAAATACATTGATTCTAGTGGACTTTACCATGTGCGTCATGTGGTGCATTGGTTGGAATGTTGGGTCGTTGGCCCGAAGGTCATGGGGTCGACCTCGGTCGATGCCCATATTTGGCATACCCCATTTAATACAACTTAAATATATAAATTTCCATTGGCATATTTGATGAGTTTGTTAGCACAGCTGGTTATGTTGTTGGTTTGTTACTCCGGAGGTCTTGGGTTTGATTCCCTTTAGTCGTTACATAACAAATTTTTGACATAGGTCATATTAGCAAATTTGGAGTGCCACATGGCACCATTTCATTGGTCCATGTGTCACTTTCTGACTGGTTCACATGTTGCACAGTCACCTGCCACATCAGTATCTTGCCATGTTAGCATCCTTCCATGTCAACACCCTTCCATGTTTGCACCATGTCCGTATAGTACCATGTGTCAGTCTGTATAGTGCCACATGCTTGTCCGTATAGTGCCACATGTCATCCTTCTGGTGATGCCACGTGACACCTCATTTTGTCATTTTCTCCTATTTTGTCAAAACTTCAAAATGTTATAACTTTCTCATACGACGTATGTTTGAGCTTGTTCAAGTTGCATCGAACAGCTCTCGTCGATATCTATGCAATGGATTCATTTTCATAAGCGTTTGAGACTATCAATTTTTTAGCGTTCTTAGATCCACTTGGATCATCAACCATAATCTAGAAGATCAAAAGTATCTTTCTGTTTTGACTAGTGTAAAGAAGAAAATCAACATTGCTAAAACAAGAAAAAAATCTCATGAGCTCCATAGTGGAACTAGGTATTGGACAATTCTGAAAACATCATGGAATAAAACAATATGTCACCTTTGTGACACTAAGAGGGTTGAAAATGAAAAACACTCTCTTAGGATGTCTAGCATAAACCTAGATTAGATCTCAATTTCAAAAGATTTGTCACACTACCAACCTCCCTAACCTTCTAACTTAGCAAAACTATGGTGATCTTGGAAGGCTTCTCTTAATTTTTTTTAAGCATAAAAATAAAATTCTAAAGAAATCCAAGTAATCCCTTACCTTGTTAAGGTCCAATAAACCAAATTCGATCTCAGTGAATGTTAATCATCATCACCACCATCATCATCATCTTGATAAACTTAAAAAATCAAAATCTTTTATGACTCTGGTTTGAACCCTTTAAACCATTTTTCACCCACCATTTCTTGATCATCTTCAAAGTCTTAGATTCTATAAATGGTATGATTAAAGGCCCCCTGGAATTTGAGTAATTATTGCTGCGAATGGAAGATGATACATACAAATCACCATTTGATCGAGTTTGGACTGCAAAAATTTCTTTGTGATATAGCTCAACATATATAAATTATTAACATAAATGTTGTAATCTCCTAGTGGACTCTCATCGTCAATGGTATTTGTCTCTTTTTCATATAACCTTACATTATTAAGAAAAGGAATTATTATCTTTTTATTTTGTTTTTAAACATGATAATTATCATGTTTATACATATAGTTGGCTCATAACATATATCCAAAATCTTTATATATATATATATATATATATATATATATATATTCTCCTCCCTTTGTGTCAAAAGGTATTCTAGTCTTCTTCCACTCATATGCGATGATTAAATCAATGGCATTGGGTTCCTTAATTAGTGTGCTTTCAACCTCACCGAGAGTTGTAAAACGCTCATCTATAATGCTTGTGACTCTATGGACTTGAATTTTTTATTATTTAAAAGACCTTGTAATGTCCTAAATTTTCAATAAGCATGTTGCATTCAATAGAGACACTATTAATTTGTCTTGTAATATCTTTGTGCATCAATGCCTTTGACTCATCACTTTTTGTAGAAGGCTTCCTTTTCACAACCTATCTCTTTCGACTTCTCCCTCTAGCTTTACAATCTCTTAGAGCTTGTATTGCATCTTCAAAGACTTTTTCTTACATTTTATGAAAAATATCTAATTTATTATTGAATGTACAATATCTAATTTATTACTAGTTTTTTTTTCTAGGGCTCTTTTATTGTTGTGCTTCCTCCTTTGTTGGAGTCTTTGAATAAAGCGTTTATAGTTATCAACTAATATTTTGTCTCTTTTGGTACAGTTTTGACATTAATCATATTACATATTTTTTTATCTTTTTTTCACGACATATTAGCAACATATGAGCAATATCATGACCAGCAAGATCACTTATAATATAAACTATCATACTAGATAAATGTAAATGTGTTGAACCTGCACATAATAGATTTAGTTAAACAATAATACACATATTTGCAGAGAGAATTTGAGAAAGAATGAGAGAAATAATGAAAGAATTCTCATTAACCGTTGTGAATAATGAATAATTTACACATGATATACTCTGTATAACTCAATGAGTTTGCACTGGAGGATAACCAATGCGCCATATTGGTGGTCTAGAGTGATTTGGACACACACCAGTGGTTACAGGGGTGAATTGCCCCCTAGTCTAGTCTCTCAGGCAATTACG
>JASDQU010100941.1:115999-155173 GCA_032191745.1 Picea mariana | reverse complement strand
TTCCTTGATATGCCAATATAGGTCTATAGTTTTAGTATATGTAGATTCCATATTCGCATAGAAACTAGTGTCTGAAGTAAGTTTCTTATTTTTTGCATTTACCTCAACATTTGAAGTTCTACCCCTCTTCATCTTGACTCTATCCTCCATGGCATCAACCTCCTACCTCACCATTTATGAATGTTAAGTATGGTATGAGGAAACAATACCTAATACATCCCTTGTCTTCTTCCTATGTAGAGTGGGACCCTATCCTATTTGCTTATGGCACCCATACTTGGGAGGTCTATCTCTCTTCTTAGCCTCCTGAGACGACACCGCTTTGCTATATTCAATGGAGATAAATCCCTCCTCTCCACCAACAGTCTAGGTGAGTGTTAACCATCGATTCTTCCAAATACACTTTGAATATACTCAACCTTGTTTCATTAAACTCATTTTCATGCATTTTATTTCTCATCATAATGTTGAGTAATGGTTTCATGGGAAAGGTTGGGCCATGATAGTGGAAGTACCATCCATTCAAGAAGATTGTGAGGAGGTTGACAATGCATGAGTGCTCATGTGACCTAGGTCACCCCTCATCACCTCATCCCTCCATCATCTAGTCCCTTCAATACATGATTGTATGTTCTCTATCTAGGTGGAAAATTCCACTAGTCTCTTCGTTGACATCTCATTTGGGGAGTTGGAGTCTTTCATGAGGATGTTTAGACATTCTTTATGAATATTTCCATTCTCCTGGTCAATCCATCTTGTGTTCAAACCTTACCCTTCCCATAACACCCTTCATTGGCTAGCATGTCAACTAAATCATTGGATGTGAGTCTGACATGTGAGTGAATGAGTCCCAATATTTCCCTAATAAAGGAGCCAATAATATCTAAGCCAACAATTAAGCACCATTTTTTTGTTATCTTCTATGTTTTGGTCCCATCTTGAATATTGATGATGGCATTTCCTAGTATTAGAGAGTCCCCTTCCATGACTAATGGCCCTTACTTGCATTGTACAACGATTTTCAAACCTTGTTCTAAGGCTTGTAACTCTATTGAATTATTGTTTTCGCAACCTCTAGACATGTTCACATGGGTGAATTCCCCTTATCAAATTCATAGGCTCCCTTGGTGAAATGGTCCAATTAGACCTTTCTCCATTAAAAATGGAAAGCCTTTTAGTTATGGCCTGGATTCCATAATTTGAGTTGACGATCTTTAAATTCCCTATAATCTAAATAATGGATAAAATTATAATGTACTTAACCAACATAAACAAAAAAACATCAACAATATTAATAGAAATACAAGTGTAGAAAAGAAAATACAAGATACAATGCGATAAATCTTGTAGAACATAACCCTTGTATTGATAATCCCAAGAGAGAGAAATTTCCACAGGCCTCTTCGAAGGGAAAACCTCCTTTGAGAAGACCTCCAATACAATTAGCTCTATAAGTAGTTTCTTAATAGGAAAAAAATAGTTTCTTAATAGAAAAACCTTAACTACTTGTGGTCCCATCATTAATGAGTACCAACCCCAAGAGGGATTTATTTAATAAAGATGACCCTTTTACATAAGTAACTACCCACTAACTATCTAAAGGGATTTATTCAAAGAAGATGGCATCGTACATTAATTGATTAACTACTAAGTACCCCAAAGTAGGGAGGTGAGGGTAGGAAGTTAACATGCCCTCCCCTTTCAAAAACAACAATGTCATTGTTAGGGTCTTGACTAATTTAGGAGTGGATTAGGTTAACCTTGATTAGGTTAGCGATGGGTTTACCATTGGTGGTTTATGGGCCCATGGCAATCACTTGTGATGAAGCCTATTTAAAGGCTTGGCATACTCCATTGTAAGAGGCCTCAAATAGCCAATGTTTGTTAAAAAATGAGAGAGAAATAACACAACACGAAATGCACACACATAGAGCCAATATTTATCCTGGAAACCATTAACCAAGAAAACTGACATCTAATAGATATCTATTAATAACCTTTTCCAAACCATCCAATCCAAGCCAACAATGACCTCTTGAGGCTTCTTACAATGGAGTATTTTAAGACATTAAATAGGCTTCATCAATTATAACCCTAATTCCTTTAACAAAATTATATTACAATGCAAAGACATGCATGACCTCAAGATAGCCATGCAATGACATGCATGGCCTTGAGATATCCATGAAAATACATGCATGGAAGGACATAACCATGCAAAGACATGCATGATGTGGAGATAGCTAGTAGTGGATGCATGTACATAGAGCCAATTCCTAGAAACCCTTAATCAGGAGAACTAGCATCTCGATAGATATCTATTAATAACCTTGGCCAAACAAACATTGGGTAATTGAGGCTTCTTACAATGGAGTATGTCAAGACATTAAATATGCTTCGTGAATTACAAACCTAATTATTTTACCAAAATTAGATTAGAATGCAAAGACATGCATGGCCTCAAGATATCCATGCAAATGCATGCATGGAGTGGAGATAGCCATGTGAAGTCATGAATGGACGTGCATGGAAGGACATAACCATGCAAAGACATGCATGATGTGGAGATAGCTAGGAGTGGATGCATGTACATAGAGCCAATATTTATCCTGGAAACCCTTAATCGGGAGAACTAGCATCTCGATAGATATCTATTAATAACCTTGGCCAAACCAACATTGGGTAATTGAGGCTTCTTACAATGGAGTATGTCAAGACATTAAATATGCTTCATGAATTACAAACCTAATTATTTTACCAAAATTAGATTAGAATGCAAAGAAATGCATGGCCTCAAGATATCCATGCAAATGCATGCATGGAGTGGAGATAGCCATGTGAAGTCATGAATGTACATGCATAGCCATACAAAGACATGCATGGTGTGGAGATATCCATGCAAATGATCACATCAAATACCATGGTTTACCTAATACCATAGGATCATAAACCACTAACGGTAAACCCAACAATGATCTAATCATGGTTATATTAATGACTCTATGACCAAGTCAAGATTAACCCAACATTCCCCCCTTTAAACCCGACTTGGGATAAACACCTACCACCCTCAAATTTTATAAATCGAGTATCATGAATAAAACATGCCCCCTATCACCTAGGTCTGCATTTAGAATTTATACCAATGCACCATCAAACTAAGGGTATGCATGCCTAAATAGGTATTATATCCATATGCCCATTTACATGTGATAAAATACAACTCCATAAAAATAATTACAATTGTATTCCTAATCAAGTGATGTTATGAAACATCAACCTATTTCATTGTAAGCATACCTCCCACTCGAAATACAATTACATAGATCAAGTACTTATCTTAATGTTGTATGCTCAAGCACAAAATGCAAGAAGCATCTACTAGCTTCTTTAACAACATCCCTTCTTGCTCCAAATACAGTAAACAAAAACACTCATTCACTGAGTACTTCTTCCTTAATGCAATTTTTCCCATGCTCCACATTGTTCCACTATATGCCTGAGCAAACGATGCAAGAAACATATAACAACTTATTTACCAACATCCCTCTCTACTCCAAATACCGTGTGCCAAACCACTCATTCACCGAGTACTTCATTCTCAATGTGCTTCTTCTTATGCTCCACATTGATCCACTATATGACAGAGAAAATGATGCAATAAGAATATGCCAATGCCTTTACCAACATCCCTCCCTACTCCAAATACAATGATCCAAAGCACTCATTCATCGAGTAATTCATCCTCAATGTGTTTATGCCTATGCTCCACATCAATCCATTATATCATTCACCATGGTTCATAAATCCATGAACCGTCACTTCAATTTGTGTGCATATATCTCTTCTATGGGTTACTCACTTGTCAAGATTAACCCAACAATGTTGACCAGATTGGTCACAATTTGGTCGAGTTGACCAAGGGATTAATAAAGATAACTTTGTAGTTGGATTTTCTTGGTAAAGGGTTTCCAAAGTAAATCACATGTTTATTTTGTGCTTACTTTGTGATTGTTTTACTTCTCTCTTTGCGCTTAGTTTTACAATTGGTGTCATAGCTAGTTTGACTTGGACTCTCTCAAGAGAGTGGTATAACAATTGGAGTGTAGATCTGGTATAAATTGGTTGAAGGAAAAACAAGTTAAATATTGTAAAATTCATGTGGACGACCATGGATGTTGGTGAATATGTGGATTTGGTTGCAAGAATAAATGACTTGAATTCCATTATAATTCTATTTACTGAGATATGGTGATTTGAACCCCTCAAGGACACATTGATTGGTTTGAGATCTAAGTGTCTATGTATCATTATTGTTTGGGAGCATAGGTTTGCTTGAAGGGTGTGAACAACACAATGAAGTTGTTCTATGAAAGGTAGCTTGAGGTTAAATTATGAAGGTGACATGAGGATCTAGGAGTAAAGGAGACAAATATTGCTCAATGCGATGTTTATTTTCTTCTCAAATCATCTTCTCAGAGAGGCCATGATCCCCAAAGAACTTCTCATGCTCCAGTTACCTAGGATTGTTGAGCAATCAACTAGTTTATTTTTGTATGTCACCGAGAATAAGTTTATGGATTTGGCAAATAAAACCATTATATAATGTTGGGTAATCAAGTGGTTTAAGATCTATTGGTGGTGTATCTTAAGATGTAGGCTATGGTGGTAGTTTTGGAAGTCTGTGATCTATGGATCTTATAGTGTGTGGTAATGATGCCTATAGAGGTATGAATTTATTTCTATTGGAGTTGTGGCTACAAGTCCATGGTGACCAATGTAGTTCTGTTTCCCCTAGATCTAAAGCCATGTGCTAGACTATGTGTAATGAAAATTATGCCCATCAATGATATGAGAGTTCTACACACTATTGTATAGGTGATATCTATGAGCCTACATGTATCTAGTCCTTTAATGGTACCTACAAAAGGAAATAACTTATCCCATGTGAAGATGGTCGAAAGTAACATTTCCAAGGATAGAGTTATATGGTTGTTGATCTCTCCATTTGTGTGCACTTAGGATAAAATTGTTGCTTGTTTATACATTTCACTCATAAAGTTCAAGCTAGCATGAAGGCCATGTGATAGCGAATATTGACATTTTTTTTTTGTTGGAACCTGTGAGATGTGTATCATTTTTTTTTGTAGCAAATAAAACTTCCATTAAATCATTATAATGATAAGATAAAGAGGAGGAAGATGATGAAAATCCATTGCAAACTCTATGGGAAATGGTGATTTCATTCAAGCTATAATGTGGAGCTTAGGAGGAGTGCCTTTGGTTTTATTCCCATGGTTGTGCTTCGTAGAATTGCAGGGTCGACTTTGTGGACAATGAGTGACTTTTTCAAGTGTGGAAGTATGCATTGGGTTTGCCAAGGTAGCAAGATGGACCATGTGGCCTCTTGTTCCAGTCACATGGCATTCCTACCTTTAAATGGTTTGGAATATTTTAAAGCATTGGTTATGAGAATGTTGAGAATACATCAAGGAAATACATTATGAGGATCAAGGTGTAACATTGAAGGAATCACATGTTGGACACACTGACCACACTAAGAAGGGGGGGGGGTGGGTGAATCGGTGTAGGGATCTTTTCACAACTTCTTTACAAAACACCTTTGTTAGAAATCATCATTTACTCAATATTCATTACTTTCATTTATAACTAGTTGTTTGTATGTAATCATATCTCAACAACAAACATCATCAATAAACCATCAGCATAAAGAACACAAGGCACACAAGATGTATGTATAAGTTTCTTTTGTATTACAAACTACAATCCTTGGGGTTTATCAACATCAATCGAAAATAGCAACAACTCTACAAGAGAACCAACTCTCAATGCAAGACTCAACTTGTAGATCTCAACACCAATTGAGATGTAAGAAATCCAATCCTCAAGTACAAGACCCTACTTGTGGATAGAACCAAATCTTCCAACAAGTACGCGACCTATCAATAGTGCAACATGCATATGTATGTGAACTTCCTATATTGGAGCACACAAATGTACGCGCTCTTCCCTCTATCAGTCTGCGTACACCTTCAGAAACTAGGGTTTCTAAAACTTCAATCTTCTGGCCCTTCAGACACTTTCTACCTCTGTCACATCCACTTGTGACCTGTCACTGCAATCTTCCTGTCACTGGCCAATTTGTACCATAACCAATCACAAACATATCAATACCATCCAACAACATATGCATGCTCCTCAACCATACACCATCACAGATCTTGGATATCTCTCATTCTGAACAGAATTGAACTACTCAACCAACCAATTACCATATTTAGACATCAATAAAACCATACAAATAATGTCTCAATCATTCACCATATCATGAGAAAAACATCAAGACAATATGTACCCATACTAGAACCTATGTAACATATCTGAACATGTAGAATGTTGATCTGGAACTTGCTTCAGACTTCAGGAACTTGAAACTAACACTCACTCAATTTTTTCATTTACTTCCCAACTGTACACGCATTGATATCCTTCAGATCGCGTACATACATGCCCTGGCCCACTGTAGCCCACATACTACTTCAGAAAATTAGGTTTTCTGAACCTCTGAAAATTTCGTCGTCAAAACCTCAGACCTACGGAACTTCTGATGCGTCCATGAGTACCTGCAATGAATATTTCACCATCATAGATCTTCAATATGATCAAGGGATTATTTCATAAGAGACCCTTGCTCTCTTATTTATACTTCTCCAAGTAACTTCCTCATCTAACCAACTCTAACCAACTTCCTTCTTTTGGGGGCTAACCCACTTCTAACCACTTGTCCACTTATAACCACTTTCTCCACAAATAGTAACTTCTCCACTTCTAGTTGCAACTAATCTATTTTTAATTGTTTTCTTGTTGCAACTACATAACCCATGACTAACCACTTTGACTAGTCAACTTCTTCTAGGAGCTTCTAGAATAATTTGAATTCTTGACCTTCTAGGGGATTCTAGACAACACATGAGGGTTCTCCAACTTCACATGGCCATAACTCTCTAACTGTGAGAAGTTATGTGATGTTCCACATATCACTGAAAATGGCATGATGATAATTATCCATCTGGAGTAGTCTCATTGACAAATTCACTGATCTTCATAACATTATCCGTTAAAAAAACTTGGGTTCCCTAACCATATTGCTAGGATTTCTCAACGACCTAACCATTTGGACTTCGCAAAGTGTCTTCCCGTGAGGGCTTTCACCATAAGGGGACCACATTGGAGTTCATCCATTTGGTACTTCTTTTCAATCATGACAATAAAAAAATGACCAACCTTTACATCATCCCATATATACATCAATCCATTTGGAACATCAACCCATGACAACACATCAATATGACACTTCATGACATTATCCCTCAGACATCAATTGCATCTATGATCACATGATCCAAAAATAAATACATCAATGATACAATGACAATACTTGACATCAACTCTTTGACATCAATCCACATCAATGACAACATAATGCAACAATCTCCCCCTTTGGCATTGATGGCAACACCAACATTGATGTAAACACCAATCATTGATGGAAACACTTGGACATGGCAATGCTCCTCATAAATATTCATCTCTCCACATCAATGTGGCTATCTCTCCCCCTTTGAGATCAATTGAAAAGGGTAGTTCTCTCCTTGGGGCTTCTCCTCCTGCCTGAACTCTCCTTAGGGATGCTCCCCCTGTTTGGATGTCGTTGAGCTTCCTCTGAATAATCTCTCCCCTTTTTGAAAATAGATATCACTTTGATGTAATGCTTATGGCATGGCTGCCAATCATCTCTCCTCCTGGAATCATGCTAGTACAACCAATCATGTGAAGAAGAATAACTCCCCCTGTGGGTATGTCTCCCCTTGTCTTCTCTGCAAGATGAACAATATGCTACCACTTGAATATTCTTCTATTGCAAATGCTACTGCTTAACCAAAATATAGATCAACTACTCAAGAATGATATTCTCTTCCTATGAAAATCCTTGGACCTGTCCATGCATCAAAATCGTGCCATACCATACATTATGAAGAAAAATATATGTCAACAATAAATATAGAATCATGAACAAAACATCAACCTTGTACATCCTATACCATACTTTGTGCCAACCATGCACAATGCCCATGTACATCAACCATGTACATCTGTACCATAAAATATACCATAAGATATCATCAATGAAGTGTATCAACCATATTCCAAGAACATGTGCCAATTGTGTACCAACCATATGCCTCTACCAACATGCCAACCATGTGCCTCAAACAAGTGTCATATCACTTATGATATGCCTCTACCATGAACCAAGTTCCACAAACCATGTGTCAAGAAATGTATCTCAACCATCAAGCATCAATCAATTTATTAACTATGCATCTCAACTATATAATCATACATCATGTATCAAAGAGAATATGCTAAACAAGTAATAGCAATGGTGTATTTTAACCAAGTACTATCACCCCCAATCATCTTCCATCTACAAGTGCATCAACAAAGAACCAAACTTCAACAAGATGAAACACAATAAAAATGTGCTCCCATACATGTATTCCATATCAACTATACACCATGTGCCAATCATACTACTAGTAAGTTCCTCAACCAATGTACCAAGTATGTACCAATCATGTATTAACTATAGATCGAGCTATGACTCATCAATGATGTACAACATAACCACCTTATCAGCTCATCAACTACATGTCCCAATATGTAGCTCAACCACATTCCAAATCCATGCACCAGGAAATCCAACAAATATGCCTCTAACAATACATCATAAGATATATCAATGGAGCTCACATATGAACCATCCATGTACCATAACATATATACCTCAAAAACCATTCACTACAACAAGTACTAAGCAACCAATAGTATCTCTAAACATGTACCAAAAGTGTGCCTCAATATATCAATGATATCTCTAGCTAGCATCACATCATCATGATATATCTCATAACCAAAGTGCCATAACTTCACTAACATAACCATCATTGTTCCTCAACATAAAATGCCTCAATCAACACTCTAGGGTTAGTACCATGCATCGAGGATAGACATCAAGCAAATGCATCAACATTCAACCACATGTCATCACCATACATTCATCAAACATACATGCAAGCATATAATCATGGAAAACTACAACAAACCACGTCAGACCTTGAAAAAATAGAGTTATACCATCAAACCATGTTGCAAATCATATGAATAGCCTTCTTTTCCAAGTATTTTACCATAGGTACGCAACCTGTTCCACAAACAGATCATGTATGTACGCGACCTTTCTATAGGTTACCTTGCATATGTACGTGACTTCTTCCACAAAAGCCCGTGTATTCTTCAAAAAATGTCAATCCTGAGCTTACCTCATGGATGCCATTCTTCTCTAGTTGTTCAGTCTTTTTCATCCACTTATGAAGGTGTCCCAACTTCTCATAACTTGAGCTCCGAGTTTCCATATTTTCAACATTGTCTTCCTTCCTAGTTTCATGTGTTCTTCTTGCCATGCTATATGAAACACTCTTCATGGATTGTCTTCTTGTGTTCCAGCAATCCTGGGATTTGTGACCAAAACCACTGCAACTATAACATTTCATGGTGTGACAATGAGCAACAATGTGTCCCACTTGATTACATCTCCAACATCTTAGGGTGTTATGGAACCTTCCACCATATTTCCTTGCATAATGTCTGCAATCCAAATCTTTGTGACCATATTCATTACATGAGAAGTAGTGACCATGAAAAACATTTCCATACCTTTGCTTTGGTGTCCACCTTGAAGGTGTCTCTCTTTCGAATTTGCTTTGAGGTGTAAAGATGGCTTCTTGATTTGTTCTTTTGAAAGTTTCCTTTCTTTGTGTAGATGGTTGACTTGCAACATTGCTTCCACCTTTTGAGAATGAAGGACCTACCTCATGCTTCTTAGAAGTGTCGGTTTCAAGGTGTGTAGCTTCCTTGCTGTATCTAAGACCTGATTTATCATTTGGTGATCTTTGACTAGCCAAGATTTCATTCAATATTGTTGAGTTGTTCATGAACTTGATATGAGTATTTGACTTCTCTACTTTCTTTTTGAGATCAACAACTTCAACTTCCAACTTATGGCATGAATCTTCCTTTTCATTTACTTGATTCTTTAATAGTTCCTCTACCCTTTTGGCTTTTGTTATCACATAAATTTTCAAGGGTCAATAAAATCTTTAGTTTGATTTGAAGTCATAGTTTTACCTTAGATTATAGGTTTTAGGTCCCTTTCCCATAGCCATTTTTCATTTTTTTTGGCATGAATAAATTATTATTAGTTTTGTTTTGGTTTGAAGAGTTATTGAGTCACATATTTCAAAAATTTGTCATCATTACCCTGACATGTCACTTTCTCCATGTTGTATAATGACCCATCCTCTTGTCACTCAGATCGTTAAAATGTCAAATCTAGTTTGAGTTGTACGCTTCCAACTCACTAGGAGAGTTCACAACGCTTTCAAAGTACATATTTCATTTATAGTCATTATTGCTCTTAAAAGGTCATGTCAATTGTAGATATCCTTGATTTCAGAGTTGATTTTTAAATCAATATTCAAGGATTATTGTTATGAATGTTTTAACTGTTTTCTCCAAGTGTGCAAAGCATCCTCCAGCTTGGTGTTGCGAACTGGTGTTACAGACAGGCATTGCGCACTTTGCTGCGAATTGGTTGCAGGGGATGAGTTGGTGGTTAGACCACTTGCAGACGCTTCGGTGCAAATCTGAAGATACTATCTTCCATCTCCAGGCTACCAGGCACTCTATGATATTTTCCACCTTGTTTTAAGGTCCGAAAGGGGGTTAATGGTTGTTCCTTTTTGTGGCATTGCGAACTGGATGGATGGTGCTGTGAAGTATCTCACCGACCTGTAAATAAGCTCCATAACCCTCTCCTCACACTCTGTATCTTATCTCTTGAAGCCATCAACATCCCTAGGCTTGAGTTACCTTTTCTATTGATCCTTGGCCTCTACATCGATCATCTCATACAACTTTTCCAAAACCCTTTCTATGGCGATGTGAACTCCATGCAGTCAGCTAGCGTTGTGAACTCTCTGTTCCAACATCCTTTGCAAAGTAGTCTTTCACCAATTCATCAACTATTCACAGTCCTTTTTTATCTGATTATGAAGATAACATCATTGTTAAACAATTTCAGTCTTACTTAGAAGAATTGTCACTTTGAGAAGTCTGTTTGGATTTTTCTAATTTTATTTCCAGTGGTCATTTCCCCTTTTTCTTTATTTTTAACTGTGGATAATTATTCAGTACTGTGACAAAGCCTTCCTAGATAGCACTAATGGATAATCAACAAAAAAAGGTTCACAAAGGTGGAGACATTGTGAGGATAGAGCCTTATGATATGCAACTATTTGGTGAGGAACCCATGATCAAAGAGGCCTTCCAAAGAGTGGGTTGTATTAATTTCTGTTAGAAAATGCAGAGGGGGCACCCAAAGGTGGCTAAATAATTCACACTGAACTTTGATGGAACTAATACCAAGGTTGGGATACTAGAATTTGAGGTATATGAGAGGACCATATCAACAACCACTGAGATACCTAGTACTGGGGAGATGGTTCAAGGCCATGACCCTGAATGTTGCCTTTTCAAGGGAATTCCTCAAACCAGAATACCAAGAAGACAATTTGTCAAAGGGTGTGCCCAGAAACCATATGTTAGAGGGTTTTGATAAAATGTTGAAGATAATTCAAAGATACTTTACCTGTGAAGGGATATTTAACATGATATATCAATATCACATAAGGCCACTGCTAACTTCACAGGGAAAGATGCTATGAACTTTCCTTTCTACTTGTTCAAAAGTATTGGAAAAATGTTTGATAGGGTTCAGGCTAAGTCTAAGGTAGTTGATACAAGTGTTTTTCATTCAGGACTGATAAAGATGTTGGTGATTGTTGGCACATGGGAAGACCCAGGGTTCAACACTACAACAATGCACCAACAAAACCCTAACTACTGACCCTTTTGACAACACCTGTGAAGCATATGAAGTCTCACCCGAGGTAGAGGCAGGGGTGGTTGCAGGACTTAGGTGTCTGCAACCTTAGCTGGGACATAGATCTATGATTATAACACTTAATAGAGAACTTAACACTGTTAGTTCATCATTAGCTAACCAATACATACTACACAGAGAAAACAGAGCATCGCAACATCCACCCTGATCTAATGTATATAAACACTTAGCAAAGGAATTAGATCAGATCTAGTAGATTCAAGCACTAAGAAAGTTCATAGATGTTAGATCTAGCATCCAGATTCAACATGAGCACAAAACATAAGCAGATCTATCTATCTATATTAAAGCACTTAGAAAATAACACATAACACATCAGAACATCGCACAAAGTAGAATAACACAGTATTTATGTGGTTCACCCCCACCCTAGGGATACATCCACCAACTCTTCTTCTTTATTAGCTTCTTCAATGGGTTACATGCACAGAGCCTCAAAACCTTACTTTTCATAGAACAGAAGATCTGCAAAGCTCGCTAGATCCTTCTTCCTTGCGTTACGACACAAATCCCTCCACAGTCTCTTACAATGACTTGAACTTGGCTCTGCAAGTCTCACATAGTATGCACAAAGACTTACACTTCTTGATCACACAGATCTCACTCTTAGCACTTAGCCAACTTGCAAAACACTTGCGCACTATTCCACTACTTCTTACATTGCCTAGCCTTCTATTTATACATACTAAACATGGGTAAACCCATGGGCTGACATCCCATTCCCGTTACATATTCCCAAATCCAAAAAAGGACCCAAAAAGGGGTTGAGATCCCGCGATCTCTGCTTCATCTTGCGCTCCATATTCGACAGGCTATCGAAGTCCCAAAATAGGTCAACTTGACCAAGGATCTCCCAAAACTTGGTCAAGGGCCAACAGCCCCCCAACACTTACCCGTGACTCGTCCCGAGTCACTTTGGTTTGACTAGTTCTGCTTCAAACGCCTCGAGCTTGGCTCGAGCTGCTTTAACTTTATGTTGTTATATGGACTCCTTTTTAGCGAACTCATGGATGACTGCATCATTGATAGGTCCCTCTAGACGATGTTCTGCTGTAGTGACAAACTGCTCTAGCTCTGCTCCTTGGCCTTCTACCTCTGTAAATAATTGATAGGCCTTATCTTCAACAGGTTGGAGTTTCTGGGTTATCTCCATAACTCTGCTCTGGATAGTATGGATTTGCTTCTATGCAGTGTGTTTCTCTTGGGAACGCTTCATTCTTTCCACAACTGACAGGGACTTCAGCTACGCCTGTATCTTTTCGGCTTGATACTTCACCTCTTGGAGCTGCGACTCCTATGCTCTTAATTATGGACTCTCAGCGAGTCACTCATATGTCAGGGCACTGCTATCAATGAGCTACTTACATTCCAGGGTAAGAGCCTTGAGCCATTCAACTGCGCTCTTGGTATTTGCTTCTCTTTGGTCCCTTAGATCTTGTGGGGTCTTGGGTACTGCGCATAGATCTAGGTCTGCGATGCGTTGTTGTAGCTGCTGGATCACTTCTTCAAGTTGCACTACTTGTTGTGGAACTCGATCTTCAGCCTTTACTTATACAACTGTCACAAAGCGAAGTGATCTGTTGACCATTTCCTTTAATTCAAGTTGATCCACGAGCAACTGTTCCTTTTCTTGCTGTAGTTGGGATTTTTCTTCATCAAACTTTGCTTGGAGAGAAATCTTTTCTCGTTCTGCAACACTACGTTTCTCTACAAGGACTCCCTGTACTTGTGCCAAAGCCTGGGTGGATTTCTCTTTTTCTTCTTACTCTTGTCGAAGACGAGCTTCGATTGTGTCAGCTAGGCGGTGGAGTTGAGCTGGCTCATCTCCCAATTTTGGCTCTCTTGGCGCAGTGGAGACTGCGCGGCTGGACTGTAGGGCCTGCTGTACCCCTCAGAGTTCATTCTCGATTCGATCATACATCTCCTCTTGCTTTTCTTCTTGTTTCTTTGCTATTTCTAGTGAAGCATCATTCAGGGCTACTACGAGGAAGTCGAAGTCATCAGAGGTGAGGACGGTTTGCATCTTGGTCATGGTGGCCTTCGATTTCTTTCGGGAGGAAGGTTTCGGGGGAGAACCTTTCCTCTTCTTCAGGGGATCAGCTTCGTCACCTTGCTACTATTTGACTTCTTTGTCATTCAACTCTTCACCATCACCTCCTTTCTCTGGTGAGATGGAAGTAGTCTTCACGAATGCACTGTCTAATTCCTGAACCTCTTCAGTCTTCTTTGTCTTGCTAGGTCTGGGTGTATCTTGCGTAGTTTCTAGGTTGTCGATGTTGGATATCTCCATAGGGTCTGCTGGAATGAGGAGGTTCGCCAACCAGTCCTTGGTGATCTCCTCCAATTCCTCCTCTGTTAGCTTATAGTAGGATTGGAGCTATTGCTTGTGTTCGTCAGTGCGCCCTGTGATGTAAATAAAATGTTGGTCTGCATTGAACTTCATCAAGGGCCTGAACCAGTGTAGAGTGTTCAGAGTGATGCGAGGCTCGGACTGGATGGCTGTCTTCAGCTGGTTGTAATAGGTATGAAAAACAACATTCGACTGCCACTATTTATTCATATCACTTGAGTACCACAGTGTATTGAACTTTGTGGCCAATGGTTTGAAAGGCTTGATGTCCAGAAAGGTTGCACCTTCTAGCATCTCCCAGACAATAAAAGTGATCAAGATCAATAACTAGCTGAAATGAAATTTGTACCCTTGGTCCTGGGCTTCTCTGTAGTCGAATTCTAATTGGTTCACTAGGTACTTCACCTAGTTCATCTGAATTCCTTCTACGCACTTCCCTGCGAGGTCGAATACAAAACCGATGACTTGGGTAGGTCAGTTCTTCCGTACTAACTTCCCTGTGATCAACTGACAGGTGAGGCACACTGAGCCACTCTGAATAGAAGCTAATTTGTAACCTCATGTTCCCTTCTCGACATCTCCATAAGTGTCTTTGATCCACTGTGCTAGATCACGATCCATGGCTTTTCTGGGGTAAAACTCTTGTGGATCGGGTCCTTGCATACTCAACCCTGTGATCCGGTTGATCAGCGTCGGATCAACTGTTATACGGTATTTTAGCCACAAATAACCTCCATGGTAAAAATGCAATAGTAGCTTGACACATGCATTCACCTCTTGGTGTCGTCCGGAGTGAGGAATCTTCATGACGTTGAGCAGTGTGGATTGTGCGAGGTTATGGGTCCACAATTGGGGGATTATCTTCGAATTCTTCCCCTTAGTCCAGGCTAGGTACTTATGTGGGGCGAGCATGTTGTAAACTTTGCAATCTCTGAGGTTGAAGTCGCTAAACTTCAATGCCGTAATCTTATCCTGGTCTGCTCGAACTGCATGTATCCCCTTCGGGAGGTATGCAGTGACCAAAGTGTAGTCGAAATCTTTGGGCATGCTATCTCGATTTTTTGTGCCACTCAGAGGTGGTAGATAGGTGGGTAATATGGTTGGGATCAATTTAGCATTTTCTAGATCATCCATGTGCTTGGTTCACTTTCATCAAATGATTGAGATGGTTCAGCTCCGCAAGCAGTGGATGGAGAGGCTAGCAGTCCCCTTGTCGACGATGCTTATACACATGTAGACATCGACATGACTCTCTCAGTCATGAGGTCGATCAGAAATTCTTCAAAAATTTTCTCGGCAGTGCTCAACTCATATGACATACACACTCGGGGTTAACAATATCATGTTCGGGGGGTAGTTTAGACACAGTAACGAGATAGAGAGAAAGAGAGCGATGATCATTGTATAAACTTGACTTAGTCTGCAGGCTCAAATTCTCAATTGGCAAAAGTGTTTTCGGTGCATGGAGCGACAGGATAAATAGGTAACTCGACAACAGGTTGCTTGCAATGGGTATGAAGCCTTCATTAACTCTGTTCTGTCCATTATGGCATGGTCCCAACAGTCGGATGGTGAGTTGTCTTGTCCATAAATGTTTTTCTATCTGTTTAGGGCATTGGTCTAATGGTTATAATGGCCCCAACAACTATATTGCTTTGCTATGGTGAAGTGTCATGCGTCGTTTTTTTGATATCCCAATGAAGTTCCAATTTTGCAAATTCTCCTTCTGCGAGGTCCCCTCTAGACCCTTCTGCAACTTTTCAATCTTAGCTCTCTTTTTACTTAGCTTTCTATCCTTCTTCCCAGTGCATTTCATCTCAGTGTGCCTTTTTCCATTCTGATCCTTAGCTTCTTTTGGCATAAATACTTCGTGTTGTTGAGATTCCTTCCTAAGATTCAAGGGTAACCCTTCTTCTTCATCTGGAATAGGTACTTCAATCTTCAATGGTTCTTCTAGTGTTCTTGCAACTTCGACATACGAGTCTTTAGTGTTAAATAGCTTTGATATGTTCTTTTGTTCTTCAATCAAGTGTGCGATCCTTCTAGTCATGAATTCTTTTAACTCTTGCTTCTTTTGTTCTAAAAATTCCTCTTCTTCTTGCCTCCTGGCCTGATCTCTTTCAATCCAAGGTTTTCCTAGTAGCATGGTAAATGGGGCACTGTTCTCAATAAATTTAATAATCTCAAAATCTTCCTCTGTCGAAGTTCCATTGATAGTCATAGGTAGCTTGGTAAGTCTCCCACAGAGGGTTATCAATTTTCCTCTAAGTATTCCTATTCCTCCCAATGAGGGAATCATAGAAGGCTTTCCTAAAAGTTCCCAAGTTCTTTTTGTCATAATATTCACCCGTGTTTCCTTATCCAGAACACAGTCAATGTCGAAGTCTCCTATTCTTGCTTCAAGGCATTCTTTTTCTGTGAAGATCTCTGATAAGTTGACATGTCGATGGTCATTCAGGGTTTCTCTTATCTGTAGCAATACTTTCTCTGATTCTTCCTGGGATTCTATCATAATCTTAGTTTCTGGATTTGCCTTAGGGTTTTCTTGTCTCATGTTCATTTTTTCAACCTTAGCAATCATTCTAGGGAAATCAAAAACTTCATGGTCCATAGCTTTACATCAAAGACAACTAGGGCTTCTCCCAGGGAATTCCTTAGCAAGATGTCCCAGTCTTCTGCAACTGTAACAGAGGGTTAATCCTCTCTTTCTTTTAAATGATCCCCAGCCTTTCTTGTACTGTGCACTAGAATCATGGTAGCTAACCTGTAAACATTTCTTTCTAGGATCCTGCATACACTTATTAGTCCAAACATTCCTTCTATGCATAGGTATAACATATTTTTCACTATTCTTATCAGATCTATTCATATCAAATCTTCTTTCATCTATTAATACCCTAGTTTTCAAGCTAGGACAAAATCTATCAAACATACCTAGATTAATACTTTTGAAACAAAAATTTTCACTAATCTTACTTCTATAGAGCACAAAGCTTTCAAATCTAGAACTTTTTCAATATTCTTACTTTTATCAGAGCACAGAGCTTCCAGATCTTACCTCAAAAATTCTCACTTTTACCTTTCTTAGAGCACAAAGCTTTCAGATCTTACCTATTTTCTTCAGATCAAACTTCTTTCTTTAGCACAGAGCTTTATAAATCAAGTAGAATACTACGCACTAGGGCAACAGATCTACACATAGAGATTTCACAATTTCAGGTCGAATCTTTGCACAAAGCTTCTTCTTCCTCAGTTCCTAACAATCACAGTTTCAGGTCCCGACAACAGAACCATTTGTGGGCATAAAGGCAGACCCAGGGTTCAATGCTACAACAACGCACCAACAAAACGCTAACTACCGGCCCTTTTGGAACCACCTGTGAAGCAGATGAAGTCTCACCCGAGGTAGAGGCAGGGGTGGTTGTAGGACTCAGGTGTCTGCAACCTTAGCTGCAACATAGATATGCGATTATAACACTTAATAGAGAACTTAGCACCGTTAGTTCCTCATTAGTTAACCAATACCTACTCCGCAGAGAAAACAGAGCATCGCAACATCCACCCTGATCTAATGTATATAAGCACTTAGCAAAGGAATTAGATCAGATCCAGTAGATTCAAGAACTAAGAAAGTTCACAGATGTCAGATCTAGCATCCAGATTCATCATGAGCACAAAACATAAGCAGATCTATCTATCTATATCAAAGCACTTAGCAAATAACACATAACACATTGGAACATCGCATAGAGCAGAAATAACCCAATATTTACATGGTTCACCCCCACCCTGGGGCTACGTCCACCAACTCTTCTTATTTATTAGCTTCTTCAATGGGTTACATGCACAGAGCCTCAAAACCTTACTCCGCATAGGACAAAAGATCTGCACAACTTGCTAGATCCTTATTCCTTGTGTTATGGCACAAAACCCTCCATAGTCTCTTACAATGACTCGCACTTGGCTCTGCAAGTCTCACACAGTATGCACGAAGCCTTACACTTCTTGATCACACAGATCTCACTCTTAGCACTTATCCAACTTGCACAACACTTGCGCATTATTCCACTACTTCTTACATTGCCTAGCCTTCTATTTATACATACAAAATAGGTCTTAACATGGGTAAACTCATGGGTCAACATCCCATTACCGTTACATATTCCCAAATCCCAAAAAGGACCCAAAAAGGGGCCGAGATCCTGCGATATCTGCTTCGTCTTGCGTTCCATCTTCGACAGGCTGTTGAAGTCCCAAAATAGGTCAACTTGAATAAGGATCTCCCAAAACTTGGTCAAGGGCCAACAATGATGGATGAATTAAGAAAGATAAACATGGAATGGGAAGAATTCATTACTTCTTCAAAATTTTAGCTTAACATTTCTCCTACCCCATAGTCTAAGGTACAAATGCCTCTTCAGGTTGAAAAGACTGTACAGTTGGGGATGAGAAAGAAAATTAAGAGCATCAGGTCTGCTAAAAAAGATAAAGAAACAAAGGAACATGCAGAAGGAGGATCTTCTCAGTCCCCACAAAGAGAGATTTCACCTTTTCCAGCTCCCAATCCAGTAGAGACTCCTTCAACTAGAGCCATAGGTTTGAGAGGAAGAAAGTTATTATTCTCTTCACCACCTGCTACAGACAAGGTCAAGGCCAGGAGACCTGTTACTAGAGAATCAACAAAACATGAAATCATCGTGGAGAAAGTTTCAGTGAGAGCCCCCATCTAGATAAAGGGTAAAAGTGTACCTAACAAGTAGCCCATTGAAATTGTAGACATAACTACTCCTCCAGAAAATCCTACCTTTAAGAGGCTAAATAGACAGCTTAAAGAGGCAAGGAATGAAATTGCTAAACTAAAAAGGGAGGAGTTGGTTGAAAAGAATAAGTTAAATGAACTTATGGAGATGTATCGTGGACCTCTTTAAAAGGCTAAGTTTATAGCTAAAAGGTTTCAACCTCTCCACATGCAGCTTAGAAACTTGTACAGATAGAGCATAGCCTACCAAATTCAGATTAGAGAGTTAAATATGGAGCTGCAACCTTTCAGAGAGGAGATGGACAAGAAGAATTTGGATATATTAGCTAAAGCTGCCACCAAGAGGAGCTCTAGAGTTAGAAAGTGAAGAACATGAACACCTTGACTCACCATTTTTTACAGTTTCCTGTTTTGGTATTTTTCTAATTTGAAGACAATCATGTTTGATAAGTCATGATTAAGTTGAGGATGTGTTAGATTTCGTATGTCTTATATCACTATCATATTTTATTATAGAAGTTGGTGACACTTGGGATAGTTTTGGAGTGTTATCATGAATTTTCAAACAAGAAGAGAAGTTACAGGAGAGTTCACAACGCATGGTGTTGTGAACTGGATGATACAGACTGACGATGTGAACTGTGTTGCAAACTCTTGATCTTGAGGTTTTGGAGGAATTATCGGTTTCTAGATGGATAGATGAGTATGTGACAATTGATGGAAGGTTAGTTGAAGGATGGAGGGATACCTGACAAAGGGAGATGCGCTCAAAGTACACATCATCAAGCACATTTAATATGATTAAGGAGGTTACCAACATTAGCTTAGTTTTTAGCAGTTTGTTACTTTTTTGTTGAACAACTGTAGTTACTCCACCTTTAGGTGTGGGAATCCTATGAAAGAAGGGGAATTCAAATTTTAAAGCTGTCATTGACAGCCTAGGCTATAATATAGACATTGAAAATCATTGAAGGGTTCGAAGGATTAGAATGAGACTCATACTTTTGAAATTGTGAAGTTACAGAGCCATCTCTAGATTTGTGTATCACACCTGAGACTTTTTTATTAATAGAAATCAGTTCCTTTCCATTATCTTATCTCTATCTTACTCTGATTCTACTGTCATTTGAATGATTCATTTGATTTATTGTATCTGTATTTCAACGGAGGTTTTGTTGTGATGCTGCTATAATTTTATAAGAGTTTATCTTTTGATTAAAGAAGTTCTTATGTCAAAAGTTTTTCCTCATATGTATTCTAGTATTGCCTGATGTGAGTGGTAGACATTTTCATTTTCTCACTAAATTATTCCATCTATCCATTTTACTCTTTAAAACCTTGATCCAAGTTAGCCAAGACCTCATTTGTTGATACATCTTTTCTGGAACCTTCTGTGATTTTCACTATTCTGACTGAGTTTTGATCCATTTGACATCATCATAAAAACTTATCTTTAAAACCTATTGATGGGTGTTGAGCTTACACTTTAGCAGTCAAAATGTGACTTTCAGTGCTAACAACTTCTTCAAGTTGAGTCCTTAAATTTACATTGATTTTAAGATCTTCAAGGCTTTTGTTAAGCTCATCATCTACCTTCTTCTTTTCTTCTACTTGACTAGTTATATCATTCTTTAGTTTCTTGATATATTCTTCTTGATTCATGAGTATTTTGTTTAGTACCATGATATGCCTTGGGTATTTTTCTAGGACCTCCTTAGAGTATTTTTCAAGATAATCAAAGGAAAGTGAACCATATCCTATTTCCATGCTAACTTACTATGGGGAAATTCCCCCTAAACTGGGTCTAAGGAATAGGCAGAGCGATAACTCCCTTAAAAGACTGAACTACTTTTAATCGACCCCAAAACCATTTAGACTAAGTGATAAGAGAGAAAGAGGGAAGAGAGGGTAAATGGTTGTACCTTCAATCCTTACAGTTGATGTAGACCTCTTCTGCTTGTTGTTGCCTCCTAGATCACAAATCTCCTCCCAAAGCTGACCTGCAATGGGTTAAGAATACAATGTAACAACATATACAATCTCTAATGATCACTTTAAAAGACTAAATATAGATATAAATGCTCAAATTAACAAGAGCATGAAAACATAGTGTTTTGGCACAAAGATAATCTCCTTTATTCAAATTCAAGACAAAAAGGTTACAACCTTTTCTTACGACCGCTCTACGAACAAAGTTCGAGCTCCTCTGTCATGGCTCCAAGCGCATCAATCCCACGTTACATTCTCACAACCAACATACCATCAAGGGAAGGAGGAAAGGTTGCATAGGGAGAATGGTTGGAGAGGCAAGCTGAGGCTAAAACTCAGAGCAAGATGTAAATCTTGGGCAATGATAGGGAAGGGATTTTGGCAGAGTTTTCTTATTCTCTTGTTCATGTGTCTAAATGACACCCCAAGATATACTTTTATATGAGAAAAGTATGGTTATTAGGTTTGGGGATGAGCTACAATGGGTAAAATGGTTAGGAAACCCTCCATAGCCCGTAAACTCCATCGAAATACGTGCAATGTTATATTTTTTGCAACTTTTGGAGGTAAATGGGGGCTAACTAACATGTAAAAAGCGTATGTACATGGGATAAATAGCATGCAACATGCATGTGTATGTAAGATATTAGTGCAACAGGGAACTTACACTATCAAAAAAAAGTTTTTTTAGAAGGAAGCCTCAACAATATTTTGGGAAAAGTATGCAAATGGATGGGCCAATGTCTTGGATACATAGATGTGGCATTTTTGGACTATAATAGATGCCCCCTAATGTGTGAGGTCAAAAGAGAAACTAATGGATGAAATACATTACAATATATTTACATAGTGAGAAGGAACATAGTTGAGTGAGCCCGAGACGAGTGTTCGTGAGTGTGTCATCTGCAAAATAATGATAATCTCTCTGAGGCGGGCATACCCATGCTCGAGATAAACTAAGCATGGCTTCCAATCAAGTACATTGCAGATCCATGTCATATAGTAATCATGAATACGAGACAAATATGAATGTCTATGTAAAGTGTAGTCGCGAACAATACACAACAGATCTACATCTAAAAACCATTTGAAGATATACAAGTAGAAACTGATATGCATCTTTAGGAATCATCAACGCCTGTAGTTAGAGATGATAACTTCATAGCTCGAGCAACAACTTCCAGATATTCAAAACTCAAAGAGTAGTACAATAGGAGTGTAAGACTCACTACTATGAGGTCTTCGACATGCCGTTAGGGAAAGACTGGAGGACCTCGATCATCAGTTACATAACTTCATTGATTTTGAATTCGAACTTGACTGGAATATTGAGATGGATGACTCATGAAAGTCAAGAGATCAACTGCAGAATGGTCCAATAAGGTTGGATAAAACTTCCCTTGGACAAAATCACAAAAACATAATGAGACTTAGGCAACATATTATTGACATAAGTGTAATATCCCTCGGTAGTGCCTCGGTTTTATTATGAATTGTAATCATGTTTATAGGCTGGTGAGCCAGGTGTATATAATATGGTGGGCTTATGTGTTTATTAGGCCAGAGAGCCTAAGTGTTAAAGTTTGGGAGCCTAATTTTGTATATGTAATTATGCAGATCATTAATAAAATATAAGCATCGCTGCGTGCAGACCGACCACGAAGAAAGAGTGATGGGGGACTAAGCTTCCACAAGGTTGGGTAAGGGAGGAGGCTAAGTGTGTGGGCCTAGGGGATAAGCTAGGGGGTTTGCCTCTAAAGGGGATAATAATTTATTATTATTTCCTATAAGGTGGATATGTTGAGTGTTTTTCTAAGTTCCTGTAAAGGGAACGTGTGCAAAAGGAAACACATGCAACTCCAGGAAGACAAGTGTCGACCTGGGCGCATGTAGTTAAAAATGATGATTCAACCGTGTTTGTGGTCATTCTTCCAACCTCCACGGGAGTTCACTGGTCATTCGGCCATCCAAAGTCTGGACCCGTTTTGCCTCTGCAATCAACCTCTGCATTGTTTCTTGGTCACGAACCATGTGGGAAAACCGACGGATTGAGCCGCGTCTTCCATGAAGCCCAAGCATCCCGTATATGTCTATTACATGTGTGTTTCATAACGGTTGGTTGTTGCGGTCACATAGTTCCTCGACTGAGGGTGGCTTGCTGTTGTCAGTTGTTTCTTACTAAGTTGTGTTGAACCATTGTTGTTGTCCTCACCTGGCTGGAGCTGAGTCGAGGAGTGTGCTGAAGAAGCGGGTTGTCAGGCCCGTGGTAGAAGAGGCAGGTTGTCAGGCCTGTGATCATCTCTCTCCAGATGAGAGAGTCTGATGGGAAGGGGTTTTATCCCAGAGAGAGTCCAGCACCAGCTACAGAGCTCTGAGAATTTCTGATCCGACCTGTTTCCGAGACCCAGAGAGGGAGGTGAAGCACTGATGGACCGTGCTTTTGAAGGTGTATACTCTTGGGTGGAATAGGCATGTGGGGAATGAGAGTCCATGAGTAGTGGGCGTAAAAAGGCTCCTAGAGAGAATCCTTCCGGTTGCTTTGTGCAGTTTCCCGTGACCTCAAACTAGTCTAGGATTCCCTTGCCCTGGGTGGAGCTTAGTCCCAGCTCGGGGGTGACCCACTGCTGAGTGTGATGAGCAACGTGGTCTATGGCTGGGAGGTTTGTGGAAGGTCTGGACCCAGTTGGTGGTGTTATTCCAGTTGAAAGATAAGTATAATTTATCTACTTAATTTTATGTTATGCATAATGTTGGAATGTTATCATGTGTTCCGTTGCATGTATGAATTGTTGTTAATTCTATTTAAATCTGAATGGTAACAATAACTCTATGTTAAAATGTGTTAATTTAATTTAATGCATATTATATTTATATGTGAATATTCCGCAGTAGTGGCATTGCATGGTCTTTGTGGAGGGCTGGGATGCTATAGTTTGGTATCGCAGCTAAGTCAGAGCTAAGTAGTGGCATTTCCCAAGCTTGTGGATGGTCGGAGATGTTACAAATTGGTATCATAGCTTTAAAGGCTAAGTGAAGCGTTTGCGTAGTAGCATTGCCTGGATTGTGGATGGTCGGGGATGTTACAATAAGTCTGTGACACATGAGGCACCACACACTCTCCATATGTTTGGAAGAGTAACCAAATAGAGGAGGACACAACTATATGTAACGAGAACAACTTTCTAAGGTCATGCTAGATCCCAATATTTGTAGAACAAATGAAAGGATGTGCTTTGTCCAAGGGCGACTATCTTGCTGTCGATAAAAGAAAATGTATATCCTATCCCCTCTTTTTGGAATATTTGATTTTTTTGTCTTTTTCAAATTTTGAACGAGCTTGAGAAATAACAAAAGAATGCTACGTTACAAATGAGGAACGAGTGTCGTGGGAAAGCAAACTAGTTCCAAGCACATGGAACATACTAATTCTTAGTGCAAGGAGACATGTGAAGGATAAGGACACTCGAAAAAATTCCTCCATGGGTCAAGGTGTCAGATCACAAGGGAAAAAAGTGCTACAAGGATCGCATTTAAGGAATTATTTGAAGGTTCAGTTAATAGCAACATGAAGCTGACACTAGGCCAAATACGCAAGGATGAGACATGCGATGTGATTAAGGATGGCACAACAATACTCCTTCTGTGTGAACTTTTATGATCCTAGAGAAGGTAAGATCGATGGTTTTTCACGTTTAGAGAGTCTGAAAAAAACTAAAAGAAGACTCCAGAGTGTTCCTTTTTCGTAATTAGTCTAGTCAGTTCGAAACAGGGTTAAACTTATACTGAAAGGATGTCTCTTCAAAACCATTATAACGAGTGTGACAGAGACAAGATCACTCAACTATCTTTCCAATTTTAAGGAGCCTGAAAAGAGATTAACTATGGACTCACAACCTTTTTCTAAATTTACTCCCCTGAGCTCGAAAAAGTATAAAACATAACTTAGGAGAACTCTCTCGGTGAGACATGTCTCCTGAGGTGCACGTTTTTCTTGGGTAATCTATTGGCCAGAAAAAGGGTTAAACTTATGCCAAATAGATATTCCTTTTAGACCAATTAACAAGTGTGAAAGGAACAAGGTCACTCGATGATCTTTTCATATTTAGGGAGTTTGAAAAGAGCTCAAGTATGGACTCCGAGGGGGTTCTTTTTTCATGGATAATATCCAAGGCCCAAAAAAGAGATAAACCAAAACCAGGGAGAATGGCCCTTTTTCGCAAATTTAGTCCCTCATGCCCCAAAAATGGGTAAACTTACGCCTGATAATACTCTCGTAGAGATCCAAATCTCCCAGGGAATACCTTTATTCGTAAATTAACCATCCAGACCGAAAAAGGTGTAAACTACCGCCAGATGGATGTGCCGTCAAATTTGACTTTGACGAGCGTGAAGGGCAACAAGATCGCTCAACAATATTTTCAATTTTAGAGAGTATGAAAAGGGATTAAAGAAGACTCCAGGGGGGATTCTTTTCTTAAGTAATCTTAACGAGACCAAAAAGAATAAATAAATTCTCATTAGATGTTGCTTTAAAAGTTTAAGCGAGTTTGAAAGACAACAAACCATGCTCTTAGGGAGTCCCTCGAGTATAGGCCAAAAAACGATGAAGAAGAATGACGCTTCAACAAAAATTCTTGGCGAGACTAAAAGGACTCCCAAGCCTATGGAAAAATCACAACATGCATGCCAAAATGCAGTAAAGGATATACCTAGGGAATCCATGTAGAGGGAGGATTTACCACCTAATTACGACACTTCTAAAGCAACATAGAAGGTTCTGTGTCTCACTTCGATGGGGTCGATCCTAAGGCCAAATGAACCAGGAAATGGATAATGCAAGTAGGGAAAAAACCTAACCTATATTCCAGTTTCGAGGTCAATACCTGTCAGAATGGATCGATATGATGAACAAATGTCAAAGAAAAAATGTCTCCAAGATCCTGTATATAAGGCCAATAACACTCATCCAGAAGTTAATAAATCCAATATAGATAGAAACTTCAGAAAAATAAGAGGTGCTACTGAATACAAAACTTGAGAAAACAAACCTTGACTATACAATATGGTACAAGGCACTGCACAACCTTACAAATCATGCATAATACTAGTTTAGGTAGAACCCACTGCTAGGCTCTGACCATGAGTCTCTTCGATAGTCAACCTGGAAAGTCTCCTAGAATGGAAGAAACCACAAACCACGGTGTAAGTCTTCCCACGGTATACAATGCATAGTCGTGGCTTCAAGGATAGCCTCCTCTGAAGGGAATTCAAAATCCAAGAAATCACGCGAACGAGGAGGGTCGACAGTCCCAAAGGGTGAAGTAAACTGACCATATTCCATATGATGATGGAGGTTCTAGCCAAGACTGGAAGAGTCTATCAATCAAGAATCACAAGCACAAAGGCTTGAGGATCTACAAACAATGAGACCAGACTCGAAAGGAAACTCGAGATCACTCGAACCAAGAGGGGGAAGCAAGGGTTCACATGCCCCCATTGGATAAACCAATGGATCAATTACTGAGACCAAGTCTCGAGAAGGAAAGAATGAGTGAACAAGTTCCTTCTTAGGAGAAATTGAACACCAAGGATAAGACACCACATAATTTACCTGTGGCAGGGTAGATTCTACATGAATACTAGGAACATATAAAGGGGTAGCCTAAACTAACGTCAAATTAGGATCGTGATTATTATATTCTATCTAGTCGATAGTAACAATGCTTTCATTGTGAGTGAAATGCATCACCTGGAAGAGCGTAGACACCACAACATTCATAACATATACATAATCATGCTCGAGAAGCATATTAAAATCTAGCTGGCCTTGCACCACTATAACATCGATAAGGACAATCTTCCCACCTAACGAGATAGAAAACTAAGAAAGAATCCCCAAATATTCACTAGGACGTCTATCAAAAGCCAAAAACTCATGTGATTCACACACAAGATCGAGAGAACCCAAATATTTCCAAGTCGAGGAGGATAAAATACTTGTGGAGGCTCCTTCATCTACAATACATCGATAAAATTGTTTTGAATTAAATTGAACCCTTATTTGAAAGGGTTCATAAGAAGGAAGATGAGGCTCAACAAGGTCACTCCAATCAAAGGAAGCCATCCTAGGACTTGGAGGGGTGTTCTCAAAGTGAGAAAAATGCTTCCTTGTTCTGAAAGTGCTGAACTAGAAATGCTAAAAACATAGTCGGTAGACACATCACTCCCAAAGAGAAGAGTGGGATTAGATGAATATTGCATCGATGTGACCACTTTGGTAGACTCAACACTCTCTAAGAGAAGAGTTGGATCAGTTGAAGATTGCATTGACACGACCACTTCCTCAACCATTGGCTGAATAGGCTGCGAGACAACATGGTCTGAAGTCACATCACCCCCCAAAATAAGAGTGGGGTCAGCCAAATATTGCATCATCACGACCACTTCATCAACCAAAGGTTGAATAGACTATGAGGAAACCTAAGAAGACTCAGAATCATAAGATCTTGCACATAGGGACCACAATCTTCGTGCCTCTGGAAGGCCAGGGCATAAATGAGTAAGGTGATCTCCCTTGCAATTCTTACATGGGAACTCAGGCTTATGTCCTATCCGTCTAGGTTTCTCAACATAATCAATTCCCCAAACATGAATAGAAATGGATGGTTGCACATATCCAACATGACTTGCAAAGGTTGGTGATTGGTCGATAACTTGAATTGCAGAGACTACAGACCTATCGCTAGTATGACTAGCAGTGACTGTACTTTTCCCCCCAGCATGACTTGTAGAGGCTAGGTGCTTGTCTTCAACATGACTTGCAGAGGTTGATGACCTATATCCAACATGACTCGAAAATGCTGGTGATGTCTTCTTGTTATTCTTCCTCTTTCTATTTTTTTTAGACTTTCGGTTACTAGTAGCTATACTTTCACCAAAGAAGGAAGAAGGAGGAGGAGAATACTTTACTAACAAAGGAACATCAACATGATTCCCATGACATAAGGTGCTTAACTGAGAAGCGTTAAGAGAATTCAAGACATTTGGAATGGTACCCAACTAAACTGGTAGTCCCACATTCAACCTAAGAATGTACAAAGTGGCCATCAAAGGGACACCGACATTTCCAAAGAAAGGAAAAGAACAAGAATTCCCTTGCGAAGGGGTTCATTGGTTAGTATCATCAGGAATTTTAGCCATGAAGATCTTATGCATAGGTTCTTCCCTTGCGAAATCATTCAAGTCTGTAAAAGTATCACACACTAAATCTAGTAAATCATTGGTATACAAATATACGCCTATAAGGAGGTGGCTCCACGCTTCTAAGAAGAAGACTGAAAAGTCCTCACAATTGGCGGAGTGGGAAGTCTACCACCTTAGGTCAGAGACCCAAAACAATGACCAACTAACTTGGTATAGAAAAATAGGGAGCACAGAGCACACCACTAAGAATAAAAGTCTAAAAATATACAAGCCAAAACAACGACCCTTTTGAATGCATCCAACCGAGGGAGATGAAGTCCTGATCATCCAAAGAATTCATAAAGGAAAAAAACTTACTAAGAGAAGTAGTTACCCAGACCTCCGACCGACGGTCCCTTCAGGTGTCTCTGAGAGAGTACAATGTCTACCTCAGGTACTGCGATACAACCCTTACACTCACATGTGTGTCAACATATATAATGGAAAATAGGCCACAAACTTGTAATCAACAAACATGGGGTACAATCGACAGCCAGACGAGTGTATGGGTAGGGTAACTAAGCCCAAAGATCCTCCTGAGGCCTTAAATGCAACAGGGCCATAATCACTCTTAGAGTACCTTGGAGGGATCCAAGTGTCTCAGAGGTCTGACACAAGTTGGGCCAGTAATGCTACATGATTCACCCCCAATACACACTCTCCCAAATGATTTGTTTGGATAAGGAGTGGATATCTCCATCACCATCCTCCACACAACCTTGTGTTTGACTTCTGTGTGAGAGGAGCTTCCCGGATTGAGTAATTACAAAGTGTTTTTTTCACACCCTAGTACATACACCTAAGTTAAGTTTTGGTTGGCCTTGGAGAGTTTACCTCTCCACACCTAATCCAATGCCCTAGCCTAAGCTATTGGTGAACCCTAGAAAAAGTGTTACTAATATATTTTAGATTAGGACGTTTGTTTTAGGGGATTTTCTTACTCAATGAATGGAAGTGCAAATTATGTTTTTTGACACTCTTGCAAAAATGAAACTTATTAGAACAATGGAAAATAAGACTTTACACTAATTCTACAGATGAAAAAGAGCTTCAAGCAAAAATCATGAACAATCCTTCAAAACTAAAAATGCAATCTTTTCTCCTTTCCATGCAAAATGCACAATGCAACTTTCGAGTGAAACAAAAGAGAAAATGAAAGGATTTTATTTCTTAATTTTATTTTGAAATGCTTTCAAGATGAGAAGAAAACACAACCTTATGCTAATTCCTTTTCTTTTTCAAATAACAATGCAAAGAAAATGCAAAGAAAGAAAGAGACCTAAAAAAGTAGTTTTTTTTTTTCTTCCAATCAAAGAAGAATTAAGAAAATATGTTAAAAGAAATTGTATAATACACGATTCATGCCCCCCCGACCATGAGGGGGAATTTTGTTTTTAAATGCAACTCATTTTTCTTAAAATTCAAGCTAAAAATAAGCCAAAAATGCTTGGAAACACAGAGAGACAAGATTTTTTTTTTTTTTAAACAATATGAGCCTACAAATTGTCTAAACCCCAAACAACAGAAGCTTCTGGAACTCAGGAAGACCTGGGAACCACGAGTTTCCTGAAAGAAAAGGAAAATATTTTGAAAAAATTCTCCAAAACAACAGATATGCGTGCTGTGCACGACCATCCTGCGTATAAATGCGGGCTGTGTATGATGCAAAACACATATGTACACGTGCTGAATAGAGAATAGGACACATACACCTTTGTAAATTTTCCAAAAAAAAAAAAAATTTGGACATACAACTTGGGAAAGGGAAGTTGGTAGGCACTTAGAAGGTGAACAGAGACCCAACCTAACTCAAAACACTCAGAAAACTCAGAAAGAAACTGAAAATCAAATCAAACCAAGATCTCCCACTAATACCTTAGAAATACTCCCCAGTGGAGTCACCAATTCTTCTATGGGGAAATTCCCCCTAAACTGGGTCTAAGGGATAGGCAGAACAATAGCTCCCTTAAAAGATTAATCTACCTTTAATCGACTTGAAAACCATTTAGACTAAGTGATAAGAGAGAAAGAGGGAATTGAGGGTAAATGAGTGTACCTTCAATCCTTATTGTTGATGTAGACCTCTTCCGCTTGTTGTTGCCTCCTAGATCATAGATCTCCTCCCAAACATGACCTGCAAGGGGTCAAGAATACAATGCAACAACATATACAATCTCTAATCATAACTTTAAAATCCTAAATATAGATATAAATTCTCAAATTAACAAGAACATGTAAACATAGGGTTTTGGCACAAAGATAATCTCCTTTTTTCAAATTCAAGATAAAAAGGTTACAACCTTTTCTTGCGACCGCTCTACAAACCAACTCAGGGCTCCTCTGTCATGGCTCCAAGTGCATCAATCCCACATTAGATTCTTCCAACCAACATGCCATCAATGGAAGGAGGAAGGGTTGCATAGGGAGAATGGCTGAAGGGGAAAGCTGCGGCTAAAACTTAGAGAAAGATACAAATCTTGGGCAATGAAAGGGAAGGGATTTTGGCAGAGTTTTCTTATTCTCTTGTTCATGTGTCTAAACGAATCCCCAAAACCTCTTTTTATATGAGAAAAAGATGGTTATTTGGTTTGGGGATGGGCTACAATAGGTAAAATTCTTAGGAAACCCTCCATAGTCCGTAAACTCCATCGAAATATGTGCAATTTTATATTTTTTGCAACTTTTGGAGGTAAACATGGGCTAACTAGAATGCAGAAAGCATATGTACATGGGCTAACTAGAGTGAAACATGCATGTGTATGGAGGCTATTAGTGCAACAGAGTGCATACACTATCCAAAAAATGGTTTTTTATAAGGAAGCCTCAACAGTATTTTGGGCAAAGTATGCAAATGGATGGGCCAATGTCTTGGATGCATAGATGTGGCATTTTTGGACTATAACATAACTTCTTCTAAATGAGTTATAATTTTATCTTTAAGCTCTAATAAATCTTCCTCTTCATTATTTGCAAATTCTATACAAACTTCTTGTATATCTTCTTCTTCTTTTGTAAGAGAACATTAAACTTCACTAGGAGTATTGTAATCAAATTTTTTTGGAGAGTCTTTACCTGTATTTTCCTTGATGGGATTGTATTGTTTATCTTGGTATACCTTCTCTAGCTTCAGCCATAGATCCTTGGCAAAAGTACATTGTCCCATTCTTTCTTTGACAAAACTTGAGAGTCCATTGAAAATGGTCTTCAGAGATAATGAAAATGGACTATTTGCATGATGCACTATTTGCATTATCTTTGAAGACCATTTTCAAATTTGAAAATAATTTATTTTTAATTGTTTTCTTATTGCAACCACTTAACCCATGACTAACCACTTTGACTAGTCAACTTCTTCTAGGAGCTTCTAGAATAATTTGACTTCTTGACCTTCTAGGGGCTTCTAGACAACACATGAGGGTTCTCCAACTTCACATGGACATCACTTTGTAACCATGAGGAGTTATGTGATGTTCCACATATCACCAAAAATGGCACGATGAGTGTTGGGTATGTGTTATATTCTTTGCATGTGTGTGTGTGGGCGTGTCAGATTCGACAACTGCATCTGACGATCCCAACTTACTTCACTCTTTGTGTCATGTGCCCTGGGAGCTTTCCTAGGGGGATCCCAGGGGGACTAGGTATGCCCGCCTGGTTACGCGCAATGTTCGACTCTGGGGCAATACCCCAAAATGAGTTTTTGGGCGTTTTTTGCTATTTTTAGTGGCTTTCTAAATTAATCCTTGATTAAGGGATTAGGGTTTTGGTAGCTACATAATACCTAAAAAATTGCATATATTGTATGGTGAATGGAGAAATTAGTACAATAAAGAGTTGAAATATGCAGCACCAAGGAAGACCGGTTTTCTCCTGGTTAAGGCTTTCCAGCATAAATCTATGTGTACTATGTGTATGAGCCATTGATTAATTTCTGTTTTTCTTAAGAATATGTATGTATTTATTTACTGCACAGGTTTAAAACTTACAATGAGCACTATCCATCTGGAGTAGTCTCACTGATAAATTCACTAATCTTCATAACATTATCCCTCAAACAAACTTGGGTTCCCTAACCATATTGCTAGGATTTCTCAACCACCTAACCATTTGGACTTCATAAGCCTCTTCCCATGAGGGATTTCACCATAAGGGGACCACTTTGGAGTTCATCCATTTGGTACTTCTTATCATTCATAACAAGACAAAAATGACCAACCTTTACATCATCCCATATATACATCAATCCATCTGGAACATCAAACCATGACAACACATCACTATGACACCCCATGGCGTTATCCCTCAAACATCAATTGCATCTATGACCACATGATCCAACAATCAATACATCAATGATATAATGAAAATACTTGAAATCAACTCTTTGACATCAATGACAACATAATGCAACATCACATGGAATTTGGGTAATGAAAAATTGCAAAATTACATCTAAATGGGCATACAACCGTAGGACCATGTTTAAACATGCCTACACCTCATTTGGTGGTTCATTGATGTAAGGTCTAGATGTAGACCTAGGTGGTAAAATCAAGGGGGTAGCATGTTGTAATCCTAGATACCTAGTTAATAAACTTTGAGTAGGGTAGGTGTTTATCCTAAGTCACGGTTAAAGGGGGTTATTTTAGGCTAATCTTGACTTGGTTAAGAGTGGATTAGATTAAACTTGATTAAGTTAGTGATGGGTTTATCATTGGTGGTTTATGGGCCCATTGTATTCACTTGTGATGAAGCCTATCTAAATCCTTGACATACTCCATTGTAAGAGGCCTCAAATGGCCAGTGTTGTTCATATTGTCCATGGCTTGGTTAAATTGGACAAGGGATTAATGAATACATATTTTTAGTTATTTTTTCCTAGTAAAGGGTTTCTAAGGTAAATCACCTATGTTTATTTTGATTTTTCTTTGTGATTATTTATTTCTCTTATTTTTCTCAGTCTTACAATCCTCAATGTTGGAGCCCTTGAAATTGTTGTAAAATTGTTATTGGTTCCTAATTGGCATATTTTGGTGGCATATCCTTCTACTAGATCAAGACTGCTTAGATAATATGTTGGCATAGTCAACTCTCTTTGGTGGCCATTATTGCATTCAAATGTAGCCAAATGGGTCCTTCACCATAAATTTATGTAAGGCTAGTATGAACATGGAAATTCGACCCTAGGACCTTATTCAAATAGAACACATGAAAGATGGGATATATCTTGGAGAGGGATATAAGAGCCAATCTATACGTAACTTGTCCAATGTGTTAGAGGATTTGATATGATCCATATAACTTGGATGCTAACTTCCAGTGGCCTTTGTCTTTAAATGAGATCTACTTATAGGGTTGAACAAAAAGAGATACCTGGCACCCCTTTTCAAAAAAACTATACTTGGAGTGATGCTGACTAGCCTATTGATTATTTCAATTTTGAGCTAGAACCAAATTGTCTTTAAGTGCGCTGTAAATGGCCTCTATGGTGTGAATCATGTGATCCGATTTTTGAACCTTGGATGTGCCTAGTAAATAAAAAACCATTGAGAATGGGCTTTTGGCCATAGACAACTTCATATGGTGACATGTTGGTAGTGTCATGACAATTAGTATATTTGCACCACCATTATTCAAGGGATAGCTATTGTGCCCATTGATGCCACATGTACAAAGAAAATCATCTCAAACAGGTTGCAATAACTTGTTGATCACTTATCTTTAACCATTAGTTTGGGGATGATAATTTGTGCTTATTTTCAACTATGTTCCCTATAGTTTAAACAACTCTTACCATGATTTGTTGGTGAATATGGGATCATGATCCGACACAATGTAAGTGGGCATGCCATGTTACTTAAAGTTTTTATCCATGAGAACTTGGGAAACTATGGAGGGCATAAATGGGTGGGTTTAAGGTTAGGGAACACAAGTGAGCATATTTGGAGAGGCAACCCACTACTACCATGATGAATGATTTTTTTTTGTCTTTCTAGAAGCCCACTATAAAATCCATGGAAATGTTAATTCAAATAGTGGTTGGGATCAGTAGTGGTTATAATTCCCCAAGAGTCTTCATTGTTTAACCCTTGTTCCATGGAAAAACATCATATGCAGTGACAAAAGTATCGATGCCTTTTTCATGCCTTCCCAAAAGAAAAATCAAATATCTCATCCATAAGTTTTTTGAAAGCCAGAGTGACCCACTATAGGGGATGAATGAAAATCTTCTAACACCATTTGTTTTAAAGTCCAATTTGGCACTAGAAAAATGTTCCCTTTATACCATAAGGTATCTTGCTATCAAGTATATCCCTTAGGGATTTTGGGGTCCTCATGAATCCTTTGGATGAGTTGAACCACGATGTCATCTTCCAACCAATCTTGATAGGATTCATCAATCCGATCAATTATGGGTAAGGATAAAGAAAAGAGATATCCTTACCCCGAGTCACATTTCCAAGAAAAAACACCACTTTCTCTTTTCCTTTATTATATATGAGTTCATAATCATACCCAAGCATCTTACTGACCCACTTGTGCTACTTTGGGTACAATAACCTCTGTTCTAGAGATTTATCCAAACTACAATGATCTATCTTGAACTAGAAGCACCTCCCAATTAGATATGGGCATCAAGTATTGACTACATGAAGGATGGACATCATATCTTTCTCCAAGGGGGACTTGCCCAATTTTTTTCACACAACTGTTTACTAGTGAATGCCAAGGGGTACCCTTCTTGCATCATCATGGATTTTAGACCTCTTCTTGATGCATCATATTCCAAGACAAAAGTCTTAGTGAAATTGGGCATGACTAAGATGGGTTTAATACACATAGATTCCTTTAAAGTGGAGATATGCTTGCTAAGTGGCCTTGTTCTACAAAAAAACATTATTTTTTAGCAGGGGGTTTAAGGGGGCTACATTGTGCCCATAATTCTTCACAAACTTCCTAGAGTGGCTAGTAAGACCTAAGAAAGAACATAAGATTTTCAAGGATTTGGGTTTTGGCCAATCTCAGGACCTACATAGCCTCAATTTTCTTGGGATTCACTCACACCTCATATCGATTGACAATGTGACCCAAGTATTCAACCTCTAAAGAAACAAACAAACATTTTGAACAATTAAGGAACAACTATTTGTCTCAGAGGAATTATAAGGATTTATCAACATTCTCTACATGCGCTTTTTCTATAGATCAAGATATCATAAAAAAACAAAAGAACAAAATTTCCCAGGAAGAACTAAAAAATCTTGTTATGAGGCTCTGAAGGGTAGATGGAGCATTGCAAAGTCCAATTGACATCACTAAAAACTCATAATGGTCTTCATGTGTGTGGAAGTCTTAGGAATGTTTACCTCCTTCATCTATATTTGGTAATATCCTGGTGAAGGTCTAGTTTAGTGAAGAACTTGGAACCATGAAGCTCATCCAAGAGATAATCAATAACTATGATGGGAAATTTGTCTTTGATAAGAAACTTATTGAGAGAATAGAAATTAGGACACATGTGCCAATTTCCTTCTTTCTTCAATACCATGACCATTGGTGAAGAATAAGGGATAGTAATGGGATGGATGAATCTTACCTCTATTAGTTCATGAATAATATTTTTAATTTCATTCTTTTGGGCAAAGGGATGCATACAAGGATGCACATTGGGTGTTTGACTACCTGAAATCAATGGAATACCATGATCATGCTCACCATGTGAAAGGGGTAATCCATGGGGTTTTTAAAATACCCGTTGATGTTTGGTTATGACCAACTTCAACCCAAGATGAATTTCTTGTGAGGGCTTGTCCATAACTTAAATGGAATTGAATTGAGAAATAATGTCAGAGTGCCTTTTCTTCAAGAGTTTTTTCATACGATGAGAGATGATAATTTCAAGAGAGTCAAATGGGAATCCTTTGAGTTTATATTTATGGACATCCTTAGTGAAGCTCATGCATAATTCATTGAAATCCATAATAATAGGACCCAAAGTACATATCCATTATGCAACAAGAACTACATCACAACTACTAATTTCAGTAACAAACATGTGGGATTTGAGATAATATTTCCCCATTTGAAGTTTCATATTCTCACACTTTCCACCACATTTCATCATACCTTCATTAGCTATCATAATTTGAAATTTATGCACCGCATGGACATAGCAATGGGTTTATTTTGCAACTCGCCTATGAATAAAATTGTGGGTGTTTCCACTGTTAATCAAAACTATTATCTTTTGGTGCTTGATGTAGCCAATCAACTTCAATATCTAGGAAGTTGAAATTCCAAATAAATCATGGAGGGAAATGTGAGGTTCCTTAGAAGGAGTCTTAAAGGTGGTTTCTCCCTGAGGAGGAGGGGAAATTTTTGATAATTATAGTTCATTAGTGTCTTCCAGGTGGTCTAGGTGGGGCACATCAATATGAAATAATTTTGTTCTTTGCATTTATACCCTTTGAAATACCTCTCATCACAATTGTGGCTAAATTTGAGGCATTGGTGTTTCGTGTCTTATTCCTAGGTCAACTTGTGGACTCTCAAAGGTTGAGGGGGAGAGAGGTTTGTCATAGGTACTAGAGGGGGTAGGTGTAGGGAATAAATGGGGCTTTTGTAGTTTGATATTTTTCCACCACATGTGCTGCTCAATCTCATTGAGAAGCCTCCAACCAAGCAGTTGGGTGAGCCATCAAGTTCTGTGCACTAAGTTCCTCCTTTAAACCATTAATACAACATTCTTTGAAAAAAGTTTTAGTCAAGCCCTCTATGTGGATTTCCAATTGCATGAAGGTGGTTATAAAATCTTCCACTATTCCAGTTTGGTGTTACTTGGTCAACCTGCCAAAAGAACGAGTTTCTATTTCAAAATGAGAATAGATGGCATGGAGAAAATGGGTCTAGGCAATGTACCCCCCATAGGATTTCCCATGCTATTTACACCATTGCTAACATTCCTAATATAAGTATAACACAACCACTCAAAGTTTCATAAATTCATCAGTAATCCCATGGAGGGAGAAGTATTGTTCCATTTGAGTAACTCATCTCGTGGGATTGGACCTATAAAACTTGTACAACTCTACCTTGGGATATATGTGCCACATATTGTGTTGATTATCTTGAAAGTGTGAACTTGGATGATACCATATCCCATTGGAAGAGTCTCTCCCTTTTGACGATACCTATAGATCCTGCTAAATCTCTTTGGTTTTGAGAACTACAAATAGGTGGTTGGAGAGCTTGTCAAACTTATGCTCAAGCTTAGCTTTGAGATTGGTGATCATGATGTCAAGTTTGATAGCCTTGGTGTCTAGGTGAAGGCTACATTTTTCACATTGGTGGTCTAATTCTTTGGCATGATGTTTATAGCATCGATCTTGATATCCATATTAGTGTTCTAAGTGGATGCCATTGGCCTTTGGGTTCACCAAAATGGGTTATTTGAGAATTATACCAATGTCAGCAACTCCTTGAAAAGGAGATTGTGGAGATTAGTCACTTACAATAGTATGGGAAGGTACACCAAAAATGGTTACTAAAAGGGTTATGAAAATGCAATTAGCATGACACAAGGATTCTTTTGAGATTGGTCTCCCATAATGGTGCTGGCAGGACCAAATATTTTTTTAAAACACTATGATAGGAGTATTACTATGCTGATAGAATTCCCAATTTCACTAGACTTGTGCTTGCTCTAGAATTTTGTAAAGCCTTATTTGTCCATTTCCTCCCCTATTTTTTTCCTATCGGGACCACTGACTTGAGAGGGTATCCCTAAATAGGTGACCATACTTATGGTAATTTTGGAAATGGAATTTCACATGCTCATAATCTAGGGTTGTATCCACTTCACATATTGAAAAATGCTATAGATTGATTATAGAAGAGCTCTAGAGACATTCAAATAAACCCAAGTTTGAGCATAAGATGTGTACTTACCTTTATTGGTGATTTCTATGATTGTAACAAACATGCCAAGGGTTATGTTGAATCCCTCTAGTGTTTTTTCTTCCTAGTACTTATATGGTAGCTAGTACAAGAGAATCCATACATGGGACAATGTGAAGGGTTCTTATTTTTGGATGAACCTCTCTATCCAATATCTAATATGTAGGGAAGCCAAGTTGAAGAAGTAGGGACCCTCCTCAAATTTCATCTCCTTATGCTTCATGTTCATGAAAAACACTATGAAGAATCCTTTAGACCCTCGTTTGATATCTATATCTCTCTTAGGTTTCCATCTTGTATTTACCCACTAAACAAAGTTAACAACTTAACAAGAACTCTCTAGAGTTCTTGTTTTTCTAGAGGTCGCATTTAGTGGCTATTTTTACCCCTAATTCAAAAAGTGGCACTACAGGTGGCATCATTTTTTGGTGGACATTAACATTATGACTTGTTTGAAACCACGACCTTGACAATCATACAAAATCATTAAAGTCAACCCTCAAATTGAAAGGAGATGCTACCGGTAGCACCAAATTTTTTTTAAGTTAAAATCGCGACTGGATTGAAACCATGGCCTTGACAACTGGTACCATCGCAGTTAAAACACTCAAAATCAACTCCCAAATCGTTACTTGAAAAATGATTTATTAATTTATTTTATTTTAATCTAATTTACATAAAAAAAAACAAATAGAAAAAAAAAAAGTCCGCAAACTAGTTTAGGGAAAAAACGAAAAAAGAAACACCTTTAAAAAAATAAATTCATAACCA
>JASDQU010100941.1:102541-115848 GCA_032191745.1 Picea mariana | reverse complement strand
AACTCCACAAGAGAATATTAAAAACACACACACTCACACACAAAAGATAGCCCCAAAACAATAAAAACCCCAAAAATACAAAAACCAAAAATAAAATATAATAAATCTAATTAAAAAAAATAAAAATTTAATGAAAAACTAAATTAAAAATATAAAAAATTATATTTAAAATCAAATTAAAAAAAAAAAACTAAAAACCATTAATGAAAAAATTAAAAACAAATTTTAATTTAAAAACAACCAATTTAAAAAAAACCAAAAAACAAATTATAAAACATCTATTAAACGATTAAAAATAAAAAATTCATAAAACATTGAAAAATTAAAATAATACAATTAAAAACAAACATAAAACAAACTATACATCAGATGAAAATTAAGGACTCATTTTTCAATCAAAATGGGGGGGGCGATTTTGGGAATCGTTGCCCTCCATTTTGATTCAAAACGTTCCTTTTTAAATAAAGTATAAACCAAATATTGTGACAAATATTTTGAAATTGAGATATAATCTATGTATAGGTTGGGAAATCTAATAGAAAGTGTTTTTGATCTTCAACCTTCTTAGTGTCACGAAGGTGACACACTCTTTCATCCCATGGCATTTTAGGAATTGATCAATTCCCAGTTTCACTATGGAGCTCGTGAGGATTTGTTCTTATCTTAGCAAGGCTTATTTTTTTCTTTACACTTGTCAAAATAAAGAGATAATTTTGATCTTCTAGATTTGGGTTGATTACATCCTTATAATACCTCAATTTTCTTTTTTCCTCTAACTCTTTATCACACCACATTTTCTCCTTAAACTTTGATTTAAGGATATTTTTAATAGTATCCTTATTTTGCAAAATGGTGTCTTCCATGATTCCCCAATAGCTTAGCCAAGATTGGGCATATTTATGTCATCCTCATTCGGGTCGAAGGTGGTTACGAATGGATTTTGAAGAAATTTTAGGAAGCCTCTTGTCTTCCATGTTGTTTAACTTGTTCTTATATATTAGGTATTTAGTCATAGTCATGCTCTCAATGGGGGAAATGCTTGCCTCTAAGAGGAGGATGTGATAGGGTGTATTTCCTTTAATTTTGAGATTATAGGTTATAAAATTCTTTTGGATTTGCTCTATCTTTCTACAGGATTCATGAGAGATATTGCATCCCCGGACTTCGTATCCATATAGAATAACATGCATAACAAGAGTCTCAAAGAGGAGTCTCTTAAAAATGTACATATTTGGTTTATAGTTTGATTTATGTTTGTTTTTAATTGCATTTTTTAATTTTTAATCATTTTATAACTATTGTATAATTTGTCTTTTTTGGATTTTTTTTTAAAATTGTTTATTTTAATTAAAAGTTTTGTTTTTAATTGTTTTATTAAAGTTTTTTTTTAATGTGTTTACTGTCAAGTTTAAGAACATTGAGGGTTGGTTGAAAGAAATTAACTGCAATATTAGAGTCAAGCAAGGTTGTCCCTTGTCCCCTACCCTTTTTGGCATATACATTGACAAGTTAGAAGATTGTTTGGAAGAAGCAGGTTGTGTTGGCCCAACTCTCATTGCTATAGTCATCAATCTTATTCTCTATGCTGATATCATTCTTATGGAAATGAGTCCCCACGATCTTGGAAAGCAACTAAGAATCCTAAATGATTTTTTCTCCAATATCATTATCACTGTTAATACTGACAAAACAAAAGTCATGATCATTAAATCTAATAAGATCACATATGATACTTTCGTATATGACAAAAAAAACTTGGAGGAAGTGAATTCATACAAACATCTTGGAATCAATATTCACCACAAGCTCAACTGGAATTATAGCATGGAGAAAAGTATAAATGGAGGATAGAAAACTTATTATGCGCTTGAAAACAATTGTAAATCGGTCGATCTTTGGATACAGGATAAGAAAAATCTCCTCTTTGAGACTCTTGTTACTCCTATTATTCTATATGGATGTGAAGTTTGGGGATGTAGTATCTCTCGAGAAGCATGGAGAAAGATAGAGAAATCCAAAAGAATTTTATAACCTATAATATCAAAATTAAAGGAAATACAGCCTATCCTATCCTCCTCTTATAGGAAATCCTTTCCCCCATTGAGAACATGGCTATGATTAGATAACTAAGGTATAAGAACACATTAAACAACATGGGAGACAAGATGCTTCCTAAAATTTCTTCAAACTCCAACCATAACCACCTTCAACTCAAGCAAGGATGGCATAAAGATGCCCAATATTGGCTAATCCATTGGGAAATCATGGAAGAGACCATTTTGTAGAATAAGGATACTATTAAAAATATTATTAAATCAAAATTTAAGGAGAAAATGTGGTCTGATAAAGAGTTAGAGGAAAAAAGAAGATTAAGATATTATAAGGAGGTAATCAACCCTAATCTAGAAGATAAAAAATATCTCTCTGTTTTGACAAATGTAAAGAAAAAAATAAGCATTGCTAAAATAAGAACACATTCTCATGAGCTTCATAATGAAACTCGATGTTGGCCAATTCCTAAAATGCCATGAGTTGAAAGAGTGTGTCACCTTTGTGACACTAAGAGGGTTGAAGATGAAAAACACTTTCTCTTAGACTATCCAACCTATACCCATATTATATCTCAATTTCAAAAAAAAATTCACACTATCAACCTTCCTAACCTTTTAACTCAACAAAACTATGGTGATCCTGGAAATCTTCTCTTAATGTTTTTTTAGCACAAAAACAAAATTCTAAAGAATTGCAAGTAATCCCTTACCTTCTTAAGGTTTGATAGAACAATTCGGTCTTCGTGGATGTTAATCATCATCATTTGTTTTAATTTGTTTTTTAAATATAATTTTTTAATTTAATTTTTTCATTAAAAAAATAATTTTGTAATTTGGTTTTTATTTTTTTTTAATTTTCTTTTTAAGTATTTTTGTTTTTTTGGGCGGTTATTTTTTTATGTCATTTGTTTATCACTTTTTGTTTTCAATTTTTTCTTCTTTAATTTAATTTTTATTTTTTAAATTGGGTGAGGAATTTATTTTTTGAAAAGGTGTTTCTTTTTTCGTTTCCCCCCTAAATTTGTTTGCATTTTTTTTTATTCATTTATTTTTGATGTGCAATTAAATTAAAATAAATAAATACTTTTTCAAGTAATGATTTGGGAGTCGATTTTAAGTGTTTTAATTGCAATGGTACCAATTGTCAAGGTCATGGTTTCAATCAAGTTGCAATTTTAACTCAAAAAAAAGAAGTTGGTGTTATTCGTAGCATCACTTTTCAATTTGAGGGTCAATTTTAAGATTTATTCCAATTGTGAAGGCCACAATTTAAAAAAAAATCATAATTTTAACCTCTACCAAAAAAAGGTTGCTACCGATAGCACCACTTTTTGATTTGGGGGTTTGATTTGTTTTTTTAACCCAAAAATATGGGTTTTTTGGGTGAGAGTTCTCGTTAAGTTGGAAACTATGTTACTAGGTAAGTGCTCACTCAAGAGGACAAATTCCCATGATCTTGCCAATAATATCATGGTCATTTATATACTAGAAGTAGTTTCCCACTTTTTTAGATGTTACCTCATAATGCAAGTTCTTACCTATTTTCACTAGACAACTTCCTTTGATCTTTTTTTTCTCCATATTATGGCCTTATCATTCCCGTATTTGCTATTTTCACTCTTTGTTGTTTTTTATAGTTTCACATGTTACCATCACCTTACTTGGCCCACCTATTATCATCTCTTTGAAGGAGGAAGAAATATCGCCCCCTCCATGGAATTCATAGCTTCATGACTGGAAATTGTTACCAAACCCTAGCTTCCCTTGTTGAATTTTCCTCCCTGTCAATCAAAATTTCCCATAGCATATGATTTACTTCTAGGTTTTAGGTGTTTATAATGTTAGGAGACCTTTAATTTCACTCGAGTGTATAGTATTGGTCCTTCTTCTCCTCTTTATTAACCTATACACACTTCATTTATATCTATTCAAGTTGAGAAATAAAAAAACTTATTTACCATATGTAAATATATTCAATTTTTTTTCCATAGGAAAAAAATCACAAATTTATTCATAATACAAAATTACATTTTGTATATGCCTTCCAACATTCTTGTGTCCTTTAAAAGGACAAAAAATAGTAATATCATCATCTTTATAAGTGCTCTTCTCCCTTATTGTCCAGGAGAAAACATATAACTCAAAAATATCCAGTCCAATATATCTACTCCAATAAGAGACATTGTATGATTGTTTAATACCGATAAAACATTAGAGAATTTTTGAGGTAAAAAATGGACCTAAAAAAATAGTGTAACATCCCTAGTTTTAATCCTTGTAAATTTTAGTGTAATTGTATAAATGTGAATTAGGTTAGTAAGATGATATGTTTGGGGCAAAAATTCCATATTGATTAAATATGGTCTGGGGCCAAACTATGTAAATATTACATTGAATATGATTAATAAAAATGATAATCACTGGCTACGATATGAGAGGGGAGAAAATGATGGGGGGGCTATGATTCCACAAGAGAAAGGGGTCCAAGGGGGAATTATGCATGGGTATTAAACCAAACCCACATTCCTGAAATTATTATCATTGTGTATAACCTTCTATTTGTTGTTGAGTGTCCCAAAGCCAATCATTAAACTCATGTAAGAGGGTGGGTGTGAGGAGTCACATCCCTTAGTTATTAGAGAGCATGGGCCTAAGTAAAATCATCCTTGGGAGGAGTGTAAGTCAAGAAAGCAAGGGAGAAAGAGGGAAAAAAATTATATGCAGAAAGGGGATAGTTCTTACATACAGATTTTGGGCAACAAGGGAGGAGCTGAGTGCTAGGAAAAGCACCAGCCATGTTTTTCTTGAAGGAAACCATGGTTTGGTTGGGTTTTATACTTAAAAAGAGGCTTGTGTACATGAAAAATGGGTTGTAAGTCTGTAGTACATTTTCCTTTTGAGGAAATGGCTCAAAATCTTTGTGAAGTCTATTGTGAGAACTCCTGAATCAACTGAGAGTTCTTGGAGTCCCCAGTTGAGATATTCCTAGCCAACTGAGTGCACTAGAATCCCTGATAAAAAAATGGTACAACTTGAAGGATTGTGAGCGATGAAGGGGGTACATTCCTTGGGTTGTACAAGTTGTGGGGAAGAGAGTTGGAGGATTAGAACTGTTGTGGGAGTTGAACCTAGGTTTTGGGCTGTTGAGTGTGGAGCGTGGACAACCAAGAGAGTCAAATATCCTTGTGGACCCATAGCCTCAACTTAGGGGTGGCCTTCTATTGAGATAAAATGAACAACAATGCCTATGGATGGGAGGTTCATCCTGTGCACACAACCAAATGGTTATCTATTAATAGATAAGTTTTCTGTTGTTTTTATGATGATATTTCATTGTGTAAATGGTTCATATGAATGTTGCGTTTTTTTTTGTGTGGTTACTGGATGCATTCAAATTTTTAATATATGTTGTTAGATGCATTTATAACTATGGTATCATTTCAATGGTTAAATCCGTGTGTGATCTATATAAGTTGGTAAGATACAAAAAATTATTAAGTAGAAAATCTGATCTTAAATATGTTTTCCGCTCACAATGTTCCCTAGTTGAACTGAAGTACATTACATTAGGGTATCAAATATTTTGGTTCAAAAACCAACACAAATTTGGTAAAATTTGTTGTTACAAATTTTGATCTGTGACAAATTTTGGGGAAAATGGTGAAACATCATAGCAAAATCCCCAAATTTGAGTTTTAAATGCCTTAGAGTTGTCGAAGATATGATATGGGGTGTCAATCTGTAGGTTGCAGAGCTAAATTCAACTTAGAAGATCGAAAATTTATGTTTTAATGGTAGCCAATGAAGCTGGAAGAGTTTGATGAATCAACAACCAAGATCATCGTTGATTTTGAGATCAACAACCCAAATTCATCATATAAATTGACTTAAAAATTTATAAGTTTTTCAAAGATTGGAAAAGTCTCTCAAATCAATTGTCAAGATTCATTTTTTGTGGCTTGGAAATAGAATAGATCAATGATCGATATAAAATAACTTAGAGAGAGATTTCCAACAAGCTATTCTGGGCACAAAACAAAGCTTGTATGATAAAGTTCGGTTAAAAAAGTGCAAGGTATATTTTCGGCACCAATTTACTTCCAGAGGGCATAAATTCTTACTCAAAAGTCTGATTGGGGAACAAGAGTAATCTATGGAAATAATATGAACAATAGAAGACAACCATGGAGCCAGATATGAAATTTGGGTACATAAAAATGTACAAGGTGAGAGAGAAGACACCTATAACATACATGGATAAAAATGTAAAAAAAATCAAAACTTCTACAGGCCATAACTGTCCACCTGAAACTTGAATGAAGGTGAAATATTGAAAGATCATTTAAAAGGTAGAATCAAAGATACCCAATTGAGATTCTATCAAAATCCAAAAGGTTTTGGTGTAGGGATGCATGAATAGGGCTAAAATTGCTAAGCCAGGAGAAAGTCCAAAGGGGTAAAGTTGTCATTTCTAGATTGTTGCATATTTTGACTGGAGTATTAGTTTGACAATACAATATTTTTTGTGAATTCAATATTAATAGAATTTTCTGTGTCACATATAAAAGTTTCCTTGGTTCTTGATAGATTTACCTCTGTAAGTGGAAAAAGTTGGTGTTTGAGATTATTTGCAGTAGGGAGAAAGGTGCACAAAAGGGTTAAGTTATCAATATTCAATTGACTATAAATTTCTGTTCAATGCTTACAATTGAAAAAGAAAGTAGTTAGTGGAAATATATTGGATAGGAGAATCCATATATCCACTCAAAATTTAGTTTTGAGTTGAAGGATTCTCAAGGAATTAGAAGGAAGTTTATTGGTGGACTTGAAGGAAACCATTAACCGGAATGGGAATTTTAGGGAGCCATACATTTTGGCTTGTAAATCAGATTGAAGCATGAGTATGGTCATTGGAAAGGTAATACAAAGGAAAACAAGAAAAAATGTCTAAGTTATTCAGAGGATCATTTTGTTTCTCCGTAAAGTTGCAGGAAAAAAGTGGAATTGGATTCCATGAACCATGTAACTACTCGATGTGAAGATTTTTCCAAATAATGTCAAAATTTGGATAAACCTTCCCAAATGATAGAGGTGAGTGTTGGAGGTGATTGTTGGGCAAGGAAGATTATTGAAACCCATGATAGTTCCTATGCATAAGTATAGAGGTACTTTTTAAGTGCAATATCTTGGAAAAATAAAAAGGGGTTGAGATTTTTAATAGTGTATCGTTAATAAGCAGAGAAGCACTCCAACAAAGAGTGTTGCGTGAAGGGATTGGTAGCAAGAGGATAATATTCCATAATTGAGGATTTTGTGGGTATGTTATAGATCGATCCCAAGGCCCATTGGATAGGGAATTGGGTCAAACTTATATAGTTGGCTGGAGCATCAAAGAACTACAGAGGGAAGTGTAGGGAGAGCAGGTGATGAAAGGTTGACAAATGACTAAGAAAGAGTAGAGAAATATTAGTATTTAACTGATATAGAGTCTGAATGGATTGAAAATGAAAATCAATTGAGGTTCTAACATAAAGCATGAAGCCAACATGTGAGGAATGCCATTTGCATGCATAAGGAGTTAAAGAGGACTCCGTACCCTTGAAGGTATAAATGTAGTGAAGGATAAAAAGCTTGCTAGAAGAGAAGGAAAAAGGATATCATGAGATGAGGTGTGACTCATGGAGTGGATGAGTCATCTCTACATGCAAGCATAGTAATGTAGGAAGAAGGAATTGTTAGATATGATATAGTAACTTTTGTCTAAAGTACTTAGAGAAAGAAATATTCCTCTATTATCAAAGTGCACATTGGAAGTAGGGTACATGTGGAAATGGAGGAGTGTATCATTCCATTGGGAGAATAGTGGTCTTGAGTGGCCACGTAGTGCTTCATAGTGAATCACTCAATGAAGTGAAGAGAGGTATTTAAAAATTGAGAAAAGACATGGACATCAAAAAATATTGGAAAGGATGACATAAAACAAACATTTCATAATTTTGAAATTCCAATCAATGAGAATGGTATTTCAAGATCGTTTTAGTCAAGGAAATGTGGAGTGGTTAATTATATTGCATTTTTAATATTCAACCAAATTAGTGCATATTACAACGCTATGAATATTGAGCATTTTAGCCAAGATGTTGGCACATGATTCTCTACATAAAGGAAGCATCTGTGAGATGGAAACACTCATGGATCTAGTGGTTGGAAATGCAGAATGACCAAGTGGGGATTAAATAGAAGGTTCATAATATGGACCAGTGGTGCACAGTTGAGCAGAATGGGAGTGCACAGGGAAACAAGGATCTACAAGAATTCAAGAAGAGACTTCTACAAAAACAACAAGATAAATAAAAAAATAAAGTTGAAATAAATATGCACTAGAGTGCATGATAGAATTGATGCATGATGCATACAATAAAGATAGAATGCATGTGCATGAAATAGGCATGAAATATTAAGCGCTTAATGCATATTGATGTGCAATGGTGCATGTGGGAATGCTTGTATACTGAGAATAATATGTTGTCATATATGAAATAATTATATTTGAGTATGACTAATGGAGAATCATGTATCTAGGAAAATTATTATAGCATGGTTGAAGATGTTGATGATGTTATTGCGTATGAAATCCATCCATATGAAGACAAAGGAGGATGGTAAGAATGACGACCAAGAGAATTGGTGAAGGGAGTCGACAAACTTCTACAAAATATTTGTTTATCAGGTAGCATAAATTAATGTATGCATTTGGTTTCTTATGTTACATAAAATGATGAAGGGAATTGAGGTAAGAATTCCCTCAATTAAACTCCAATAATTGAATCGATCAGAAAGCTAGAGGGCATTGAAGGTAAAAATTTATTTAATGCCTGGATGCATTCATATTGAATTTAATTTCATATTATGTTATATTGGTTATGAGATCATAACCAAGTCAAGCAGGAGACATATTCCTGTTGTAGCAATGAATGCCATTAGAGATGGCCATGTGTGAGGCCATGATGTGGTTGGAAATGGAAGGGCTATAGCGCCATCCAAATGCATAATGGTTTTCCCCTACATAACCGATGTTTGGAATGCAATCTCTTTGCCGACACGGGAGAGAACTAAGAGAATTATATTCGTAGTGTTGTGTATGGGTTGAAGAGGAAGGTATCCAATTGACATGACATGTAAATGAGGAAGAGTTTGGATAATGTGTTAAGGCGATGGATAGACCTTCCAACTCACCATGGTGGAATACATGGCATGGATATGTGGTATTCCAGAGCCAATGCAATGATGCATTGTGTAGATATGGCCATGGGTATTGGTGTATATGTTTGTTGATTATGTTTGACTGCATTATGAAAATATTGGTATGCTAGATAACACATGTGCAAGGAATGATAGTTTCATTTCATTTAATGTCAATAATAGTTGGAAGTGAGTGATTTTTTAGAGTAATGTAATTCCGAAATCACTTCACAAGATGATTGTGAATGTTGCAATGAGATGATGATGTGCACAGATACTGACAATTGGTTTGGCGAAATGAAAATTGAGAAGAATTGTAGGAAAAATTGTCTTGGATATGGCAATGGTGTAAGCCCATAAGGAAGACCGATGCTTGTTGTTGCAAGGGCCAAACATCTTGAGAATAAATATCGTTCTTGGGAAACTTGGTTTCCTATATGTAAAACATATTTAGAAATTAATAAGTGAAATTGCTATGATGATATCTCATGATGTCTATATGTGTGTGATATAGATGAGATGGTTCCTATTAAAATCTAGAAAGCTCGCGAAGAAGGCTACTATTACAATACTCAAATACTATGATTGCTACAAGTTACAATTTCTAGTGAAGGTTTGGTATTGCTTTGGCACTCCCCTTGTGCAAGAACACCTTGGAAAATGATGGATCACCTGAGGGACTATGTAGCAGTGAAGGTGATGCCCGAGCCTAGAGGGTGAGGATGGCAAGGGAGAGGAAACTCAAGAATGCATATGGAATCTTGGTTGAAATCATGAGGGTGTGTTAAGAAATAATAGTGAGCTAAATTCTTGTTGTGGCTGCTCGTGGAATAGAGAAACAACCATATGAACAAGTGATCGTATTTATTGTGTTAATTATGTTAAAAAATGGGTTAATTGTTGTTCGATTTGTGTTAAGATGTTGTGTAGGAGGGATAATTTCAGCTATTTGAAAGTTTGGATATTCCATTATCACATTTGGAGTTCCTGGAGCCAAGAATCAGATATTTCCTATCTGACCTTGTGTTGGAACAGGAAGGGAAGTGCTAGAGCCTGAGGGATTGCAGTGCAGAGGAGGGGGTACACTTCCTTGGGTTGTGAAGGTTGAGGGGAATGATATTTTATTGGTTGGAATTGTTATGGGAATCAACAAAGGATGAGATATATTGCAGCTCGAGCCAGAGGAAAGTAGTGCAAACCACAAAGAATGAGATACTGTTGGTTGGACCTACTATATTAATGATGAATTGTGAAATTATCTTGCACGTTTTGGGTTGGGGTGCTTATGTATCTATGGTTTTGGGTTGGAGTTCCTATGTATATATATGTTTTGGTCTAGGGTGCCTATGTATCTATGTTTTTTGGGTTGGAATTCCTATGTTTTTATGTTGGGATAGAATGCCTATGTGATATTGGGTTGGAGAGCCTATATATCAATTAAAGGATAGAGAGCCTAGTTTTGTAATATGTGTGAACACCTATAGGGTGTTTTGCACCAAGGAAAGTGAAAACATAAGGAGGGGGGGGAATGTTGAATCCCCAATTTTAATCCCCGTAAATTATCATGTAATTGTACAAATGTGAATTAGGTTGATGAGGCGATATGTTTGGGGGAAAAAGACCATATTGATTTAATATGGCCCAAGGCCAAAATATGTAAATAGTACATTGAAAATAAATAATAAAAATGATAATCATTGGTTGTGATAAGAGAGGGGAGAAGATGATGCGGGGGCTATGATTCCACAAGAGAGAGGGATCCAAGGGGGTATTATTCATGGGTATTAATCCAAACCTACATTCTTGAAATTATTGTCATTGTGTATAACCTTCTATTTGTTTTTGAGTGTTCCCAAACCCAATCATTAAACTCATGTAGGAGGGTGGGTGTGAGGAGTCCCATACCTTAGTTTTTGGAGAGCATGGGCCTAAGTACAATCATCCTTGGGAGGAGTGTAAGTCAAGCAAGCAAGGGAGAAAGAGGGAAAACATTGGTATGGAGAAAGGGGGTAGTTTTTACATCCTGATTTTTGGAAGCAAGGGAGGAGATGAGTTCTAGGAAAATAACTAAACATATTGTTCTTGAAGGAATCCATGGTTTGGCTATGTTTTATGCTGAGAAAGAGTCCTGTGTGCTTGAAAAATGGGTTGTGATGTTGTAGTGAATTTTCCTGTTGAGGAAATGGATCAAGAGCCTTATAAAGACTACTGTGAGTACTCCTGAAGCAACTAATAGTTCCTAGAGTCCCAAGATGAGAGATTCTTGTCCAACCAAGTGCATTGGAAGCCCTAATAAATTAATGGTATATCGTAAGGGACCGTGAGCAGTGAAGGGGGTACATTCCTTGGGTTGTGTAGGTTGTGGAGAAGAGAGTTGGAGGATTGGAACTGTTGTGGGAGTTGAACCTAGGTTTTGGGTTGCTGAGTGTGGAGTGTGGAAAACTAGGAGGGTTGGATCTCCTTCTGGACTCATAGCCTTAAATCAGGGGTGGTCTATTTTTGAGAGAGAATGAAAAACAAAGCCTATGGCTGGGAGGTTCCTCCTTCGCATGCAACTCGTTGGTTACCTATTAACATATACATTTTCTGTTGTTTTTATGATGATATTCCACTGTGTAAATAGTTCATATGAATGTTGTGTGTGTTTGTTGTGTGCTTACTGGATGAATTCACATTTTAATATATGTTTTGAGATGAATTTAGAACTATGGTATTAGTCCAATGGTTGAATCTCTGTGTGATCTAGCTACAAGAAATTATTAAGTAGAAAATCTTATCTTAAATATGTTTTTCGCTCGTAATGTTCCTTGGTTGGACTGGGGTACATTACAAAATGAATGTGATATCAACATCAACTTTAAATAATGAATATGATTTCAAGATGATGATGTCAACCATAATGGTATATATATTTCGAGGGAAAAAAGAAAAAAACATTATTTTTAATCATATTTTTGACTTATCTCCTTATAGGTTTACTCAAATTTCAAGTGTAGATGTTTTTTCATGTATTTCCATTTTATCTCATTGTGAGCCTATCAAAAGTATGTAGATCGGGTACTTGTTGGATACCGAATTCAATTCTACATCCAATGAGTGCCTATACTTGGAACTCGAGTAAACCTATAAAGAGATAAGTAAAAAAGACAATAAAAAAGTAGTTTTCTTTTTTCCCCTTTGAAAATTCACAACTCTTATTAGATCATTTAAACTCTTATTTTATTATTTTCCTTAGGAAGCCCATTTTAGACTTCAAAATTTCTCTAATGACACATAAAAACTAATGGATATCCATTTTCTAATCTAGAATCACTGAGCACAAATCCATTATGGTTCAAGACTCCCCTAGTAGGATGTACATAAGTATTAATATAATCAATGGCAAATATTTAAACTTCTTCACGTTAAAATTTCCACACCAAGATTTCAGTCGTTTTTCAAATGTGGATCCTATCCTTACATCCCTTATTCTAGCAATGCCCTCCACTTCCTTCTATGCTTTTACACAATATTCACAAGGCATAATAATATTGTTATTTGTTTGTTCATTTATTTGGCATAATGCACACCTCCTAGGGACATGTTTATTCTTTTCTATAGATTGTATTGAGTAAGTGATTTCTTATTGAGAAACAACCACAAGAAAATATGAGACTCAGAAGGACATCTAAACTTCCACACTTTCTTCCACCACCACATCAGGTCTCCTTCACTCAAAATTAACACTTTAGAACCAAACTTTGGGGAGTATTCTTTAGATGGATTCTTTGAATAGATTAAAGAATCTTCCCTTGATTTTATTCTTACATGAATAGTCTTGAGTTTGGATATATAGGCCTCCCAAATTTCTATTTCTTCTCCCTTGAACCATATAAATCTTGTAGTCATCCACTCTTGACTCCATATCATAGTAAGTTTAGGATTTGCAACTTGTCCTAGTTTATAATAACCCCTCTCCCTCAAGGATTGTATCATATGATCAGGTAACTTGAACCCTTCACCACAACTATACCA
>JASDQU010100941.1:63872-102529 GCA_032191745.1 Picea mariana | reverse complement strand
CCCTTCAAATCTAGTCCTATTACCATTCCCATCCTTCCACATGAGCCAGTGTCCAATCATAGGGAAAGATAAAACAATTGTTATTTGTATAGTTGAAACATTATGTATATTCCTTGAAGGTATTCTAATGTTGTCCTCTATTTTTTTAGGCAGAATGTACTTATAAATTACAACTTGGACCCATAATCCCTTGCCTTGAATAAGCCTCCATACACTCTTAGTTTCAAAATCCTTTGAGAAATAAACTTTTTTCTTCAAGCCCTAGACGCCCCTATCTTTTGGACCAGCCAATATTTGTCATTTCACCAAAGGGATCTCCCTCTTATCCCGACATCCTGAGCACAAAAACCAAAATTTGATCCTTCTAATCCTCTCTAGAACACCTTTCATAATCCAAAACAAATAAATCCAATATATTATGATTGCCTCTAACAAAGACCTTACCAAAATTAGTTAGCCTCCTTGATATAACCAACGATGACATGAAACATAGATCCTCTTTTCCACCCTTTTTTTGTATCTAGTGGAATGAAAAACTAAGCGGGATCATACTCACGTGACACAGGGTCGATTCCAACCACTACCACTATAACCTCCAGGTGTACCACTGCCATCCCATGTGTGGTACACATGTCTTTGCAACATTTGAACCAACAACATCACAATGAGTTCCTTAAAAATGCACTCTATCGCCAGTTGATCTACACCTTAGGGACTATCCTCTTTTCCACCTTAGATATGAACCAATGCTAGTCTTTTTTCTTATAATCCTTTAGTTTATAAAAAATAAAATATATTTCAAATCATCCTTGAAATCAATCTGATGAAAAGAAAACAATTGAGAGAAGTAAATCCTATCTTCTTTAGGAATTCCTAAGAAAGCGATATAAGATTTTCCAATGTTTATCTACATACTTGCAACAATATAGTATAGGTCTATAATTTCCTTGAGCTTTACAACATCCCTCCTTGATCTATTATAGAAAATCATAATATTGTCTACAAATAATAGATAATATATATAGAAGGAGCTTCCCACTTTAATGCCCTCCAACAATCAAGAAGAGGAGTGGTGATAAAGGCCATCCCCACCTTATCCCTTTTTTAGGCCTGAAAAAATTATTGTTGCACCATTAATCAAGATTGAGAAAGTAATTGAAGTCACACAATTCATAATCTAGTTTACAAAAGGAACATTAAAACCCAAATGTATTAATATTAGTGTCAAATACAACTAACTTTCCATATCATAGGTCTTCACAAATCCACTTTTACCACCATTGCTTTAATATTCCTCGTGTTTATAGAATTTGGACTTTCTTGGGCCACCCCAATAGCCTCATGAATCTTCCTTCCTTAAAGGAATTCAAATTGCTAACTATAAATAATCTTAGATAACAAATTTTTTACCCTCTCAAAAATGTTCTTTGCTATAATATTGTATATGTAGTTACAAAGAGATATATGCATATACTCTTCAAAAGGGGATGTATTTTTAGAATTTGTGATAACATTTATAAATGCAACACTGAAAGTTGCAAGAACTCTCGTAGAGAATCTTGACTCTTCAATAACCCTCAATAGATCTTCCTCTAAAGTATTATAAACATTAAGAATATTTTTACCAGCCACCCATTAGGGCTTGGATTTTATCTTTTTGCAAACTATGAAGGAATTGAATTTGCAGTTCATGCTTAGAGACCTCGTCGAGTAAGTTGTTATTGTCTTCTTCACTCACAAACCTAGGAAATAAAGAAGTCATTCTAACCACTTCCGTTATTGTACCCCTTTCATCTACTTTGTAAATATATTTAAAATGTTCCACCCCAAACTTTGTAATATCCTCATAATTTGTAGCCACTAAGCCATCATTCCTTTTCACCTTCCATAAAATATTTATATTTTTCTTGCGAGTTGCATAATTTTGGAATAATTTTCAATATTCATCTTCTTTTGAGAGCCAAAGTTTCCCTAATTTTGATTCTACACGTCGCTTCCCTATTAAACAAGAGTTTCCTTCTTCTCTATTCTAGAACACTAGCCTCATTTTTTGTTTTCTATGATAGGAATCCATATCCCTCATTATTGTACAATAGCTCAAGTTTAGACTCAACTTCAATCAGATTTCTCTCATCCATTGTTTTCTTCAAATGTGCCTAAGCAATTCCAACATACTTGACCTTTTTAATATTTGTTGAAAATTTTAAAGATGTTCACTCCCTGAGAGACACATCAAAAGGGCCCCACCAATATTTGACCATGTTAACAAAGTACTCTTCCTCTAGCCAACTTAGAAAAATTTAAAGGGGTTGGGTGTGTTGGACACACCGACCACACTTAGAGGGGGGGGGGTGGTGAATGAGTGTGGGGCTCTTTTTCAACTTTTCCCTTTCACAAAACTCCTTAGTTAGCAATCACGATTTACTCATTACTTATTGTTGTCATTTATAACCAGTTAAATGTGAACATGCATCAGAAACATATATCATCAATAAGTCATCACCATAAGGAACACAAAGAACACAAGATGTATGTACAATTTTCTTTTTATTACGAACTACAATCCTTGGGTTATCAACAACAACTGAATAGAGTAAAACTCTACAAGAGCACCAACTCTATAACGAAAGGCTCAGCTTACACAACTCAACACCAACTGAGAAGAGGAATCAATCCTCAACAAGTACCAATCTTTCAACAGGTACGCAACCTGTCAGTAGTGCATCACGCGTATGTACGCACCATACCAATAGTACAACTCGCGTATGTACGCGACCTGTCTGTACTATAGCCTGGGTATCACTTTTGAGTTACTTAGGGTTTTTCTCTTCAAGACAAACTCAGATATTCTGCAGCCTTCAGTCACATTCACGTCTATCTTTCACTGTCCAATCTAAATAATAACCAATCACAACACATCCAAGCTCTCCAAAAACTTACTCATGCTCCTCAACCATACAATATGAATGCTATTCAATCATGTATAAGAAATCAATATACTATGGCAATCATATCAGTACAGAACCATACGAGTGTTGCTCAATCCATCAACCAATACAAATGAAATCGCAACAACCATACCAAGAATGCCTTAAGTATTCATCATACAGTATGCAAGAGTATCCATCAAGACAACTATGTAACCATACCAGAGTTTCTATGGTAGATCTGAGCCCATAGAGTGCATATATGGAACTTGCTTCAGCCTTCAAGAACTTGATCATCAACTCACATCCAAGTCTTCATGACTTCTTCATTGTATGTGCTCTATCCTCCTTCGGACCGTGTATGTACGCGCTYTGTCTCACTGCAACCCGCGTGTGTATGCTCTCTGGCCCAATGTTGCTCGCGCACTCCTTCAGAAACTAGGGTTTTTGAACTTCCACAACTTTCTCCGTCAATATATCAGACTTACAGAAACTTTGATGCATCCATGAGATCCTCCAGACTCTCTCTCTCTCTYAGAATAGATCTTCAATACATGCTCAAGAGATTCTATTTACAAGAGACCCCTTGCCTGTTATTTATACTCTCCAAGTAGCTTCCTTAGAAGCATCTTCTAGGTCACTTTTTCCACATAATCACTTATGTTCAAATTTTCCCAACTTACCACTTGTCCATGTATCCAATAGCCAATTGGCCACTTAACCCTCTTTCCTCATTTTAGGGTTAACCTTCTCTTAACTACTTTCCATAATTAGAAAGTTCTCCATTTATTTGATTATTTAAATAATCCTCATTGAATTTGTCACTTTACTTTAATATTTAAATAATCACTTCACTTTATTTAAATAATATCTTCTTTGTAGGCATTTTGACTTCTTTGACCTTTTGGGGCTTCAAACCATCATATGAGGGTCCTCCAACTTCGTAAGGCCATAACTCTCAAACCATGAGGAGTTATGTGGCGTTCCACATACCACCGGAAATGGCATGACAAGCACTATCCATCTAGGATATTTTCATTGAAAAATTCACTGACGTTCATCTCATTATTCCACAATTAAGCATGGGTTCTCTAACCATACTTCTAGAATAACTCAATCTGCAAAGTGTCTTCCCGTGAGGGATTTCACCATAAGGGGACCACTTTGGAGTTCATCCATTTGTACTCCTTATCAACCATGATAATACAATAATAAGTCATCTTTACATCAATCCGATTTTGCATCATATATCAATGACAACTCATTGATCCATCTTCATCTATGCATCATCTATCAATGACAACTCATTGATCCATATTTATCTATGCATCATATATCAATGACAATTCATTGACCCATCTTCATCTATGCATCATATATTAATGACAAATCATTGATCCATATTCATCTATGCATCATTTATCAATGACAATGATTCCACTTGACATCAATCCATTCATATCAAGGATAATACATACTTCATCAATATACTATGACAAGACATTGTTCATTTGACATCAATCAACATCAATCATTTGACATGAAACCTTTGACCTTATCAATCAATCATCCTTTGGCATCAATGAAAACATGATCCAACAGGGTGGTATCTTTCTTGCAATTCCAATAGAATTGAGAAGTGATCAGATTTCATGCCAAAGCTCACTCACTTTCTAATTATAATAGTGTCATCAATTAGTGTTTCTAACACCAAGAATCTATCCAACCTTTTTTCAATCCTTTCATCCCCAATCCTTTTGTGCCTTAATGTTGGTTTCATCTTGATGGAATCTACATCAAATACAACTAAATTTTCCAATTTTCTTAGAAAGTAATCAACTAAGGAATCAAACTATGCAGTAGGTCTCCATACCTATGATCTTCCTAATGAAAAATTTAGATCAACCCCAATAGCAATATTTCCTTGACCTAACCAAGCCCAACTAAAAATCTTTTCCCAATAAGGAATTATTTTTAGGATAGTTATCTCCCTCCCCAAGTCCTAGAAGTATAGAGATATTCCAAACATGAATCAAATGACCAACAATTAGCACAAGAAAAATATCCACTCTTCAATCCTGTAATAATACCCCCATACCTACCCTTAGAATCAACATACATAAATTTCCATCCTCCAAACAATTTTCGAAGATCATGAACAAGTTTCCCACCCTCAATCATAATATCCTTTAGTAGAATCACATCAAGCTTTTGGACACCCAAAATCACCTTCTAGGCTATTTTTTTAGGTACTTCCCAACCCTCCATAGTTGAAAGATAAGCGTATCATTGTACACCTTCCATTGGGGTGTTTAATACTCTAAGAACCCCATCCAAGGATAGTTGTTTTCCTGGTAGGACCTCATTAAAATCCCTTTCTTGAGCCACTAATACAACCATACCTAGACCACATTTAGTCCCCCCATCCAATCTATATTTGATAATCCCTCCCCTTGCATCCTCTGCAAATATATTAGAAACCTTAGTTGCGAGGTAGGGATTTGATACATTAACAAGGATTGAGACCTCTCCAAATTTTTTTTCAAGGTATTTACCATGCCACCCAAATGGGACTAATGATCCCTCACACCAGATAAACTCACTATGAAATATCCGTGACCCTAGTCATTAGAAGAACCACAAATCACATTGCACCACAACATGAAAACAAGACTCCTTTCAATAGAAGATTGTAAATTGAGAAGGGACATATTATTTAATATCATATATTTACTTTCCAAATAAAGATCTTGAGTAGGTGAGGCTTCCTCCTTAGTCATCAAGATGGGTGCTTAGATGCCATCAATGCAAAAATGCCAATCTTCTAAAAAGTATGAGGGCCTTCCCAATTCCAATATCGAGCTAAACTATATATTCTACATTGAGCAAGGTTTAATCCTTCACCCAGTCATCCTTCCTCTATTGACGAATCTTAGGGACACTATCACTACTCTCCTTGTTTATCAAATTCTTGACGTCTTGTTTACCCAAGCCTTCCTTTTTAGAGTGAGATTGAAACTCGTAGCAAGTGCCCACAATTGTGGCATTGGTAGCATCTATATGGAACTCCCACATAGTTAAGGGTCTGGATGAAGGAGCATGATCCCTTATTCAAAGTCACGTTGGTGGCTAAACCATCCCACAAATTCAAACCCACCTAAAGATGTGTAACCGCTATTGAACCAATATCAAGGAAATACATAACTGCTTCAATGAAGTGACCAAGAGAATTCCCAATCACATTAAATAACTCTGATGATTAGAAATCAATAAGAATACTAGACAATTTTACACACACTACAGTAATATCTATGTTTTCAATCACAACATTGAGAAAACGGGTCCAATGCTTTAACTGCAATGGAGTTGTATTCCATTTCCAATGTGTGACCATAATTTTCCCCAAATCCTGCAAAAAGTAGAATATGAAGGCCATCCAACTGGGCCCTTGAAAGTAAGTAAAGAATCGAAGAGCGTCCAAGCAGTGGCTCCCAAAAAGATAGAATCCAATCTATGAGAGTCCCCCAACATCCTTCTCCCATGAAAACAAATGACTGCAACTAACTTTGCCATCAACGCAACTTAAGTATACATATTTAAGTTGATAAATACAAATGTTATTTAACACCACCCATGACATTATATATTAAGAAGACATCCAATTGCTTTTGTGCAAGACTTCCCTTTCAACCATAATGAATCATGGTTAAGATTTTGCTCTAATTAATTAATTGTATTTAAACATTTCATTATTTACTTTATTAGTATTTGTTTTTATCAATTAAATCACACAAATACAACTTTATTTTCAATGAAACAATCCTTAATTATTTACTTTACTAATTTTTTTCATCTTTATTGCCTTTGAAGATGATGCTCAAAGTATATTTAAAGCAGTAGTCTAATTGTTCTATGTTTTGGCCCTTTTCTAGGATATTTTCCGTTTAATTTTTCTTGAAATTCCGCGAGAAATTGCATATTTGAGTGGTTAATTATGTATAATTAGAATGCCCCATGGGTTTTTCAGCACGCTAAATCCATTTCTGCATTCAGAAATGCAATTTAAACAATTGGAAATTGTGATTTCATACATATTTATGTCATTAGATTCCAACAAAAAGAACCAAAACATAGAACAATTAGACAACACCATATTTAAACTTTTTTTTACAATATTCCAATTAAACTCTTTATTCTATCTTTAAAATAATAACATTAACACCGAAAAAAATAAAAAAAAAAATAAATTATTATAAAGATTTAAAAAATACATAAAATATAAAAAAAAATCTCTAAAAATATTATAAAATATACATAAAATATTTAAAACAAATTTATTTCAAAATATTATAAAAAATAATATCAAATATATTAATTACTCCTTGAAATAAAAAAGAAGAAGAAGAAAACAACACTCAAGGGGATTTAAAGTAAAGACACTGAAAAACAACGAATGCTATAAATTAAACACTTAAAAAGCACAATATATATAAAGAGCACAATATATATAGACAGAAAGGGACTCTAAAAAGCATAATATATAATATAAAGAAAATTTAAAAGAACCCTCGTAAAAGTGTTAAAACGCACTTTGAAAACCGATGGATAGGACTCACTTACATTCTTGGCATGTATTTCATTTTAAGTTATTTTTTAAAGTGCATTTTAGGTGGCATCAAAAGAGATTATAAAAGGGATGTTAAAAGTTCTTTAAAATGTAAAGAATGATTTTAGGAAAAGATTGTTAAAAGAAAGTGAAAAAGTCCTAGAATTATATGGATTGAATTAATTTTAACAAGGATTGTGAAAAGAAAATAATAAACTAACATTATTCGACAAAGAACAATTTCTCATCTCTTATCAAAGAAGTCAACCCTAAAATCTTATTGGTCTAAGAGATAGATTCCAAACCCGACCGATGCACAAGGGCTTAGAAATTTGGACACTTTAAATGTGAAACATTCAACTTGAACAAAGTTGAGGGTGCTGAATATATTGTGCCATCAACTAAGATAATTGTAAAAATAGGAAAATGGTATGAGCTTGTAACATCCTTCAATACATTCAGATACATTCAGAGGTTGAAATCGCCCAAAAAAATATATGTCCTCCATGGTGCCATAGACTCAATTCAACGTAGTGTATACTCTATAACGATGATGTATGATGATGTCTATAGTCAGTCTAAGTGAACCAACCACCATGATCAATCCCCTTTTTCTTCTAGTTGGGGTCATACCCTTGAAGAGATGACTTACATTGAGACCAAGCTCATTTCTCCACACCACTAATGAATTGAACAATGACCTGGGAAATAAAGCAACTAGAAGGGATGAGATTACTGTTAGGTTGTTTTGTTTCATTTCTTGATTCACTAGCACACACAAGGGAGTTGAGGGGGTAGGACATGTTTCGCAACAACCTAATGAGCCTGCATGGGCTCCACCATGTACTAACTCAAGGTGTTGACTGCAAAAACAATGTCAAAGTCTAGTTTTTACCAAATACTAGAGAGAACCTATCAATTGCATATCCATAGATGGATCATGGAATGATGATTTACAAAAAGAGGCATTCTAGTTAAGGAGACCAAGGAATCAAAAATTCCCAAAGGAGGCACTCACATGAGATATAAGGAAGCTAGGGAATGAAGAATTCTTGAAGGAAACACTCCTGTGATGTGCAAAGATTCCTAGTAATGAAGAGTTCCCACATGAGGCACTCCCCCAAGGTTAAGGGAGGATAGGGAACAAAGAGATCCCCAAAGGAGGGGTCACACACATGGGGGCATCTAAGTTGATTACTATAGTCTTGGTTAAAGGAAAACATGAGTTAATAAAGATAATAAAAAAATATTCAATTAAAATAATTCTCACAATCATATCAAAGAAATGAAAAATATACTAAAACAAAGATGGTAGAAAGAATTATAACAAGGATGTTAATTACATTGTATTAATAATAGTTATTTTGAAAAATAACATAAAACTAAAAACATAATTACATCAAATTAATAATAGTCATTTTGAATGTCATTATTTTTTTTTTTTTTTGATGTAAAACTTTATGATTACGATTTTTTTTTAAGTTAGTTATAGGATTTTATTAATAGTATACATAGGTTACAAAGAGCTCCCCCAGAGGATAGGTGTTCAGATCCTTTCAAATCAGAAACAACAAAACATGGGATGGGCCTAGATTGTAAAGCTATTTAGGGCCTCTCATAAATGATGGGCCATTATAGAAAAGCACACCCTTAAGAAGGTTTCCAATAGGTACATAACCTAGCAAAGGAACAAAGAGAGAATATGGGTTGATGAATCCTCAAAACAGTATTAATCTCCAAGTCATTTCTACCCTTTTTCCCTTTCTTTTTTTTTTGAACATCTACCTACATTTCTAATTGGTTGTCTATTAGAGTGTAATCCATGGAGAGAAGAAATATCCTTATGAGATGCTTGTTAGTTGGGTGGAGGAGATGGATCTCCACCTTACTTTGAGTTGACATAATCATGTGGCTGATTCAATCCTATAGATGAATTTTCAAGTGCATCTAATCGTTGATAGGAGGATTACACTAAAGTCTTGTTCATTTCCACACCCTTCAAGTGAGGAATATGCACTTCCATTGGTTTTGTTGGACATGAAGTATTTACCTATTCTAGTGGGATTACTCATTATAATTGTGGAATCTAGGTATCCAAAAAATTTGAATCCTTCTCAATGTGCCATCCCTTAGGATTGGACGAATGACCTTTTTCTCAAGGGCCTACGATCTACAAGGAAGGAGCCTCGGAGATGCCCTATTTGTTGGCAATTCTCGCATATGAATCCCATATTCTCATAATATAAGATCCGAGTTCAACTAAAGTCTTTCATCTTCAGAATGATTTTATTTGGTAAATTGTTGTTGATATCTATCACCACACATATTCATGCATAGGTCAAGAGGCCCAAAGAAATCCTATCATCCTATGATTTATTAAATCTATGAAGAGCATTCCCAATTTTTTCTAGAACTACCAAATGCCACAAATGAATAGGAAGACTTGGAAGACGAACCCACACTAGCATTGTAGTGATAGTCATGGAGGTAGTATTGAAATTCAGAAACCAAGGTGCAATAGAAAGACCCATTCTTTCCCAGAACCAAGGTCCCTCTAATAAGGTTCTTTAGTAATATTTAATGTCTGAAAAGAGAAAAATAAAGACATTGTTGGATCATAAAGTTACCTCATAGTTTGTGGTACAAGTCGAGTGAATCCATGGATAAAGATTTGATGTAGATGGCCAAAAACCATTAAAATAATAAATCATAGCTTGGGATTTATAGGATGAGAGGTGGACATAGACCTCGCTCTATCACTTTTAGCACTGGAATATCATTTGATTTATCAACTATGAAATGTCAAGAAATTATACTTCCATGCTAAACCTAACAGAAGAGAGGAAGACATATTTAAGCTAGAAATCAAATGACAAAGAAAATACACAATACACAATGATTTCACCCTAGAAACCCAACTGAGAAAACCAAAATTCCTTGAGCGTCTTGCTCTTTTTTTTGTCTTATTCATTCAGAATAAAAGGTTACATGCCTAACCTTGGTCTACACCTAAGAAACAATCAACTTGTCCCCCAAGAACACATCTCCTCCTTCATATCGTTCATATTCGCAGAACCATTCTCTATGTGGTTTCATATGATAAGATTCTTCCGATTTGATAAACCAAACATATTGATCCAACTGTGTACTAGTCGACACCATATACACATCGCCTCCTTTTTTTGGAGTAGTCTTTCTCCCAGTCAACTTCTTCTCATTGGATCCTATACTAACTTCCATTGTCTTTGACTTGTAGTCTCTTTTATAATGCCCAACTTTACCACATTTCCAACATCTTCTCATTGATTGAACATGGGATTTATATCTACCCTTTCACTTAGAATTTATACTAGAGAATTTTCCTTTATCTTTGTCAACTGATTGACCTCTCACCATAAAAGCATCTTTGATGGATCCTTCCATGTTCTTCCTTCTCATTTCTTGCGATAGTAGAGATGAAACCATGTCTTCTAGAACTAATGTGGTTGAATTACTCCCTATATCCATGATTGAGCTATTCTAGAAGTCTGGAAAAGAACATAATAGGCTAATACATTTCTCCTCCTTAGTGATTTTAATATTCACAAAATATATCTGACTTATTATGGAATTAAATGCATTTAAATGATAAGTTACCGAACTACCTTCACTCATCCTCAGAAGATTCAATTTCTTTCTGAGAAATAGATTATTTACCAGGGATTTCGACTGGTACAATATTCCCAACTTGTCCTACTGTTTATTGGCCGAGTCTTCACCTGAGACATTCAACAACACAGAATATGTAAGACACATTYGAGTTATATTCCTTACCCTACTCTTGAGTTTCTCCCATTATTCCTTCTATATACCTGTTGAAATGTTACCTGAACAAGCTGCTACCYGTTTTTATCTATCTACAAGGAGATTTTCAATTTTAAGCTTCCAAAGCTTAAAATTTTGGCCATTGATTTTTTYGATCTCTATTCTTGAGCTACTTGCCATTATTTAAGCACAAATTTAAAGATATTTGACTTACAAATATTACTGGACCTAGGGCTTAGCTCAGATGCAAGGTTGTTAAACCAAACTCTTATACCACATGTTAGGAAATTATACTTCCACGCTAAACCTAACAGAAGAGAGGAAGACAAATTTAAGCTAGAAATCAAATGACAAAGAAAACACACAATACATAGAGATTTTACCCTGGAAACCCAAATGGGAAAACCAACATTCCTTGACCGTATTTCTCTCTTGTTGTCTTATTCATTTAGAATAAAAGGTTACATGCCTAACCGTGGTCTACACCTAAGACACAATCAACATCATATCCTCTTGTTTTACACAAGAAAAACCTTGTAGCCAATTTGACTTACATAGACATGACCAAAAACCTACTTCTAAATATTATCATGAAGATACAAGATTTATATAAATATTAGATTATACAATTTTACAACATGCCTTATTTATAGGCTTTATAGTAGGAAAAACCCTAAATAAAGTCACCCAAAAATGATTATAGATCCACAGATCATTGGCTACAAATCCTGCGAATCTCAGGATTCTATTACAGTCAACTTCTAGTCAGATTACCGGTTGACTATCTGTCGACCTTCATTTGGTCTTCAGTCAATTGCCACACGACCACCTGTCGACCTCTTATTGGTTGACCTCTTTGAATTTCTTTCGATTACTTCAACTTTGACTTTTTTTCGGTCAATCCACCTCGATCTTCAACTTTCACTCCCAGTCGATCCACCTCGAATAGACTTTCATTGAAAATAATATAACAACCCAACATTCTCCCACTTGTTGTATTCTTTGTTGAACTGAGAGTTTCCTGAACTTTTGTTCACAGATCTAGGCCAACAATGCCCATTGCCTCTCTACACCAAGAGAAATTCATAGCACTCACAAACTTGGTTTAAGAGTCTGCTATGTTTTCCAATGTGTCTACTTTCTCCAACAACATCTTGTTTCTTTCCACCATGTCTCTTACAAAATGGTATTTTACATCAATATTCTTAGTCTTGGAATGATAAGCTAGGTTGTTTTTCAGAAATATTGCGCTTTGATTGTTGCAATTTATCTTCATAATTCTCTGCTAAAATCCGATCCATGAACACAATCATTGAAACCATACTTCTTCTTTGCTTCCATGAGTGGCTTCCATGTATTCAGCTTCTGTTTTTGACATGGCTACGACCGCATGTCACTTACTCATCCAGATAATTGCTCCACCAAACATCTTGAGAACATATCCACTGGTTGAACTTCGTTGATCCAGATCTCCAACACAGTTGGCGTCGACAAAGCCATGTACATATACTTCATTGTCATCTCGAGGTTTTAGTTGGTAGCATATAACATAGTCTTTTGTGCCACACAAATACTTGAATACTCTCTTGACAGTTGTCCAGTGCTCCTTTCCAACTATTGACATGTACTTCTCAACACTCTCATTTCATGGGAAATGTTTGATCAAGTGCAGACCATCACATACATTATACTACCAATGACACTTGCATAGGAAACATGTTCCCTATCCTCTATTTCTTCCTATGTCTTTGGAAACTGTTCAACAATTAGCTCTGCTCCCACATGAATTGACACCTTTATAGGTTTGCGATCCTGCATGTTGAAATGTTTCAAGACTATTAATTCAATGTACTTCTTATGATTCAACTAGATATTTCTAGCTGCTCGATATCTCTTAATATCCATCCCCAAGATGAAGTTTACTGCACCGAGATCCTTCATGTAGAACTTGGAGTATAGCTACTTCTTCACCTCATTTATTGCATCCATGCTATTTCTGATCAACAAAATTTCATCGACATACAATGCTACATATATGAAATTCTCACCTTCTTCCTTGGAATATATGAAGTGATCATCTTTGCTTCTCACAAATCCCGAACTAAGGATGTATGTGTTGAAATTTTGATACCACATCCTTGGTGATTGCTTTAGATCATAAATGTATCTTTTCAATTTGCACACCAAATATTTCTTTCCCTTTACTAGAAATCCTTTAGGTTGTTTCATGTAGATTTCTTCTTCCAGGTCCCCATATAGGAACATTTCCTTCACATCCATCTGTTCTATTTCCAGATCAAATGTTGCAGCTAGAGACATCAGTACTCTAATGGAAGTTAATTTTTCAATAGAGGAAAAAATATCATCAAAGTTAGCTCCTTCGACTTGGGAATATCCTTTAGCTACCCGTCGAGCTTTGAATTTATCGACTTGACCTGCTGCGTTCATCTTTTACTTGAATAACCACTTTCTACCAACAAGATTTCTTGCACTAGGTAATTTGAATAAATCCCACATCTCATTCTTATGCAAGGATTCCATTTCTTTGACCATGGCATCCTTCCAGAGTCTACCCTCTGTCGATTGGACTTCCTCCCTGACTGAATTGGGCTCATCGTCAGTGGAAGATAACACAAATTCACAATGGACATCAGGTGGAATATGCCTTTTGAATGGTTTTATTACTCTTTTAGACCTTCTTACAACTGGATTCGATTGTTCTGCCTCTTCATTTGATTCAATCGACTCATCTGAATAATATTCTTCTTTGTTCCTTAGCTCAAACCTCACCTTCTCTGGGTTATTCTCTTTTTGAACCACTTTAGACTCGGACTTCCTTCTAACTTCTCTAAATACCACATCTCGAGTGTACAATGTTTTCCTTGATGCAAGATCCAAAAGCTTATATCCCTTCATTCTTTCTTTGTAATCAATGAAAATACACTTGACTGCCTTCTTGTCCAACTTGCTCCTCTTTTGTTTGAGAACATGAACAAATGCATCACAACCAAATACTTTGATATTTGAAAGTGAAGGATTGTTACCATACCATACATAATGTGGAGTCGAGTCGACTAGTGTTGACAAACGATACAAATTTTCCAAATACTTTGCAGTTTCGAATGCCTTTGCCCAAAATTCTTGTGCGATCCCAACACCACTGAGCACGCTCCTTGCCTTTTCCATCAATGTTTTGTTCATTCTTTCCTCAACTCCATTTTTCTGTGGGGTATATGATGTGGTGTTTTGGCATGCTATGCCACACTGCTTGCATAACTGCTCAAAATCCTTTCCACAGAATTCACCACCATTATCAGTTCTTAACACCTTGATCTTCTTATCTTTCTAGTTTTCCACAAGAGACTTAAACTATTTGAATTTATCAAAAACCTATGATTTCTTTCTCAGGAAATACATCCATGTATGCTTGGAAAAATAATCTATGAAGGAGACATAATACATTGATATACCAAGTGAAGGCACTGAAACAAGGACAAACACATCACTATGAACCAATTATAGAATCCCCCTTTCCCTTGTCACTCCAGAAGGGAACCACACCCAAATTTGTTTTCCATATATACAATGTTCACAAAAATCRAATTCTAAATTACATTCAGGAAAATATTGGACCATACCTTCATTTCTCATGACTTGAAGTCCTTTTTCTTCAATGTGTCATGTCCTCTCATTCCATAGCATGGTCATATAGACTCGATGAAGAATTTTTGAGTCGGTTTGAATCGACTCAACCCGAGTTGAGTCAAAGTCGAGTTGAATTCAAGAATAACAATGTTGTTGCATCCAATCGATTCAACTTCAGGAAAAACAATGTTGTTGCATCCAGTTGAGTCAATATTCCCTAATAACTTGTATAGGGTTCCAATCTAAAATCCTTTCATTAATACCATCAGAACTTTGACCATTTTGCACGTATCCTTTTAAAATAGAGTGTGCACTGATGCATCACTCATCTTGCTGGTAAATATTAGGTTTCTTTCCAAACCCAAAATATGAGCACACCTAAAAGGATTCTACTCCTCCCATCCTATAATATCAATCAAACTCTTCCCCATCTAAAAATTTTGGTTGTCAACTCATCCCCCAAGAACACATCTCCTCCTTCATATCGTTCATATTTGCAGAACCATTCTCTATGTGGTGTCATATTATAGGATGCTCCTAAGTTGATCAACCAAACATCTTGATCCGACTATGTACTGGTCGACGCTAGGTACACATCGCCTCCTTTGTCTGGAGTAGTCTTTATCTCAGTTGTCTGCTTCTCATCGAATCTTGTACTAACTTCCATTTCCTTTGACTTGCAGTCCCTTTTATAATTCCCAACTTTACCACATTTCTAGCATCTTCTCATCGAATGAATAAGGGATTTATATCTACCCTTTGACTTAGAATTTCTACCAGAGAATTCGTTTGTATCTCTATCAATTTATTGGCTTCTCACCACTAAAGCATATTTGGTCAATCCTTCCATGTTCTTCCTTCTCATTTCTTGTGATATTATAGATGAAACCATGTCTTCTAGCGCTAATGTATTTGAATTACTTCCTAAATCCATGACTAGGCTATCCCATAAATTTGGCAACAAACATAATAGGATAATACATTTCTCCTCCTCAGTGATTTTAATATCCACATAAGATAGCTGGATTATTATGGAATTAAATGAATTTAAATGATCAGTTAATGAACTTCCCTCACTCATCCTTATAAGATACAATTTATTTCTAAGGAATAAATTTTTTACCAAGGATTTTTATTGGTACAAACTTCTCAACTTGTCCTACAGTTTCTTGGACGAGTCTTTACCTGAGACGACACGGTTGAATCATACTCCTTGCCATTCTCTCGAGTTTATCTCATTCTTCCTTCGACATACATGTCAGAATGGTACCTATAAAAACTACTTCCCATTATTCTCGATATACAAGGAGATCTTCAATTTTAAGCTTCCAAAGCTCAAAATTCTGGTCATTGAATTTTTTGATCTCTATTCTTGAGCTACTTTCCATTCTTTGAGCACAAATTTAAATGTATTTGACTTACAAATCTTACTGGACCCAGGGTTTAAGTTAGATACAAGGTTTTTAAATCAAACTCTGATACCACATGTTAGGAAATTATACTTCCATGCTAAACCTAACAGAAGAGAGGAAGACTTTTTTAAGCTAGAAATCAAATGACAGAGAAAACACATAGTACACATAGATTTTACCTTGGAAACCCAAACGAGATAACCAACATTCCTTGAGTGTATTTCTGTCTTATTGTCTTTTTCATCCATAATAAAATGTTATATTCCTAACCATGGTCTACACCTAAGGCACAATCAAAATCATACCCTCTTTCTTTACACAAGAACAACCATGTACCTAATTCGACTTATATCTACATGATCAGAAACCTACTACTAAAGATTAACATGAAGATACAAGATTAATCTAAAGATTAGATTATACAGTATTACGTCACACCTTATTTATAAGCTTTATAGTAGGAAAAAACCTAAAGAAAGGTGCTTAAAAACAGTTACAGATCCACGTAGATCATTGACTACAAATCCCGCAAATATCAATATTCTATTACAGTCGACTTCCATTTTGATTACCAATCGACCTTCATTTGGTCTTCATTTGGTTTCCACACAACCTCGTGTCGACCTCTTTTCGGTTGACCTCTTCGACTTGTCTTCGATTACTTTGACTTCGAATTTTCCTGGTTGATCCACCTTGACCTTCGACTTTCACTCCCAATCGATCCACCTCGACTAGACTTTCACTGCAAAGAATATAACAACCCAACATCAAATCCCTAGGTGGAAGGGTCTGAGCCCCTGATATGGAAGTTTTTTTATTTTGGACTACATATTTAGAGGGGAAAGGCTTAGAGGATTTGGGTGCACCTTTTCCCACCAACCCTCCATGAAGGGGCATAACCAAAGAAAGAGTAGATTCCTTACTTATGTCTTAAGTAGATAATAGACAATGGTCATCCATATTCTTATGAACATAGAGCATCCTATGTTGGTCCAAAAGGATCCCCTCCTTGCATTTAAACTTTCATTTCAACTCTGCAATGGAATCAAAGAGAGTTTAGTTGCATGGTAATGTATTCCCGATGAGAGACCTTACTATAATTTGATAATCCCTTGGAATTATGAATCCTTATGGGGATGATTCATCCAAAAAGTTGTAAACAGATCCCAGGATTTGATCGATGGAATTATTTTAAACTTCCTTTACCCTCTTGAGATCCATATTTTCAAATCCAACATAGTCGAGGGATGGTAAGTTTTGAAAGAAGGAATATGTTTCCATATTTCCTTAACCTTCCTCAACCTCTATGATAACACTACCATTTTTGTTGACCTTTACTATTTTTATAGAATATTTTCCTTCAAATCCTAAAATGGACCTCATGACAACATTCATGACCACAATCCTTGCAAACATAAGGAGATAGGCTTGGGGACCATTGTATCCTCTTCATTCTATAATTGTTTTCTCACATAGGTGACTAGTGTTGTTGTCCTCCATGCGAGGGCATTTAGCCTTGGCATTGCTGACAAGAATAGAAAGGGTCTCTTGATCCCTTTGTTGGCGATCTACACTTTATCCATCGAAAATGGAGAGATTTTATATGAAACTTGGTTCTCACAATTTGGTCGAACATAGATGCCCATTTTCCTTCCAAACCTTTATGTATCATCAAATTTTCTTTTATGGTCAAAGTGTGAGGATGAATAACCCTCTTCTACCATGCCTAAAAGCTAAAACCTTAGAAAACACTAACATTGAGATGCAATGTGCTCTAACATTAGGACACAAAGTGCTTAAGGCTTCATCCATGATTATGATGATGTTAATCGAGATAATCAAGATATATTTTAAATATTTTATAATATCCCAATTAACCTTCTTATTTAATTCCAACAAACATCAATGCTATTTTTTTTTTTAAAGGTCTTTTTAAAAAAAGTAATATTGTAACTTTTTCAAAACAATAGAACTTAATTAACCTTTTAATTTAAAAATGAAAAATGATTAAAAACACTTTTAATATTTTATAAAAGATATTAGAAAAATACTAATAAAAACAATAATATTAAAGACTTTAAAGATGCTAAGATTTAAAAGATTTCGATAGACCAATTTTGGTCTCAGTGGAAATTAACCACCACCATCATCAACATCATCATCAATATAGATGTTATAAAAAACTTAGTAAAATGTTAACACAAATGTTAAATAAAAAATGTTAATTAGGATTTAAAAAGATACTAAAAGGATTTTAAGAGAACTTCAAAAAATCTTAAAAAATACTCTAAAAATCTGAATGTTTGTGGATAGGGCTTACACATTTTTACTTAGTTTGCATTGAGTTTGGATAATGTACACATCATGTTACCTATTTGCATTCATTTTACTCTATGTTTGAACATTTAAATGGAATTACTTTGCATGAGAGATGGGATCGAGGATTAATTATTTATATATTGAGAATGATATTTTAAAAGTTTATTTTAATTGTGTCAAAAATAGTGAAGTTGATTTACAATTCAATGTAAAAATGATATTTTCACATTTTTCATGTTAGTAACATGCGTGTTGATTTCAAAAAAATATAATTTAATTAAACTAATAATAGTTAAATATAGATACCAACATAAATACAAATCTTTATATATGTGTGTGAGAGAGATAATGATGAAGATTAACGTTCACTGAGACTGAATTGGTCTATTAGACCTTAAAAGGTAACATATTACTTGCAATTCTTTAGAATTTTGTTTCTATGCTAAAAAAAATATTAAAATAAGCTTTCCAAGAACAACATAGTTTTGTTGAGTTAAAAGGTTAGGAAAGTTGGCAGTGTGACAAATATTTTGAAATTGAGATCTAATCTAGGTATAGGCTAGACAATCTAAGAGAAAGTGTTTTTCATCTTCAACCCTCTTAGTGTCACAAAGGTGACACACTCTTTCATCCCATGGCGTTTTAGGAATTGACCGATGGCCAATTTCACTATGGAGCTCATGAGAATTTGTTCTTATTTTATAAATGCTTATTTTTTCTTTATACTTGTCAAAGCAGAGAGATAATTTTGATCTTCTAGATTAGGGTTGATTACCTCCTTATAATACCTCAACTTTATTTTTTCCTCTAACTCTTTATCACATCACATTTTCTCCTTAAATAATGATTTAATAATATTTTTCATAGTATCCTTATTTTGCAAAATGATCTCTTCCATTATTCCCCAATGTCTTAGCCAAGACTGGGCATCTTTATTCCATTCCCACTGGAGTTGAAGGTGGTTATGGCTGGAGTTTGAAGCAATTTTAGGAACCCTCTTGTCTTCCATGTTGTTTAACTTGTTCTTATACAATAACTATCTAGTCATAGTTGTTCTCTCAATAGGGGAAAGGCTTTCCTCTAAGAGGAGGATATGATAGGGAATATTTCCTTTAGTTTTGAGACTATAGGTTATAAAATTCTTTTGGATCTGTGGTATCTTTCTCCATGACTCTTGAGAGATACTGCATCCCAAAAATTTGCATCCATATAGAATAAAAAGGGTAACAAGAGTCTCAAAGAGGAGTTTTTTCTTATCCCATATCCAAAGATCGACTGATTTACAATTGTTTTCATGCCCATAATAAACTTTTCATCCTCCATTTATCCTTTTTTCAATGCTATAATTTCAGTTTAGGTTGTGGTGAATATCGATTCCAAGATATTTGTATGAAGTAACTTCCTCCAAGTTGTTGTCGTCATATACGAAAGTATCATAAGTGATCTTATTAGATTTAATGATCATGACTTTTGTTTTATCAGTATTAACAATCATACCCATATTGGGGAAAAACTCCTGGAGGATTCTTAGTTTCTTTCCAAGATTGTGGGGACTCCTCTCCATAAGAATGATATCATCATCATAAAGAATAAGATTGATGACTATACTAGTGGGAGTTGGGATGACAATACCTACTTCTTCCAAACAATCATGTAACTTGTGAATGTATATTCCAAAAAGGGTAGGGGACAAGGGACAACCTTGCTTGACTCCAATATTGTAGTTAATTTATTTCAATGATCCCGTAGTGTTCTTAAACTTGGAAATAACGTTCTAATACAACCTTATTGTAGCATCCCTAAACTTGAAAGGCACTTTTATCTCTTCCAACCTATCCCAAAGGTTTTTCCTAGGTATTGTGTCAAAATATTTTTAAAAGTCAACAAAACAATGCAAAAGATTGGTTTTAGTATTGCAGAACTCCTTTGCAATGATCCTAAGGATAACAATATGGTCCATAGTTGAATGATATCTCCTAAATCTAGCCTAGCCTTTATCTCTTTTACTGTGACTTTCTAGCCATAGGATAATCTTCTTTTCCAAAATGCTTCCATATAGATTGGCTAAAATTGGGCTAATCATAATGGTCCTATAATTAGAGGGAATGTTTTTATCCCTATTTTTAAAATAGGTACAATGAGGCTTTGTGTCTAGGGTTTAGGGAAGCCCTACTTGACTACTAAATTGAAGAGCTTGTGTATGTGAGGGATAAGGATATCATCTCCGATTTTAAAAATTTCATCTTGGTAGCCTTCAATGTCCTTAGCTTTCCCATTTGCAAGACGATTGAGCCAAAACTCTATGTCATCCAAAAAAAACTTCATCCTATGTAGGAATAATAAGAATGGTGTCCATGGCATTAGGGAACTCGCAAATACTTTTAAGGTAGGAATTCTAGTCCCTTAAGGGAATCATATTATTTTATTTAGTATTGCGAATTAGAATTTGCCTCTAGAACTTCTTAGGATCAAGCTTAGATAGGTGTAAAATACGCTCTTTCCTTTTATTTATATAGTACATTTTTCCCCTTTTAATTAGGGATTTGTACGTATTGATCTTATCGATTTTTAAGGACTCATTATAAGCATCCCTAATGGATTTCATAGCAATTTTAAATTCTTTATCATACCAAGGGTTGGTTGTTATACTATTCTCTTTACAGGACACTTTGGAAGAGAACTTGTTAATAGAAGTGGAAAGGGTAGTTGTAAAATTATGATAAAGATATTTAATGTTGTCCTTATAAGTTAGGAGATGTAATTGACTATTTAAATCCTTTAAGAAAATATCAACTTTACTTTTGTCAAAAAGCAAGTGCCTTTGATTTTAGAATTTTCTTCAATGGGGCTCCCGTGCATGGACACGTTTACAGTTAGGGTTAAAGGTTTATGATCAGATTCAGGTTCATGGTCATTTAAAAGGTCAAAAGTTACTATTTGTTTGGTGGATATATGATATCACATAATACACTACACCACTACTTATCCCATGAATACAAGCCATCTTGTTGGAGTTTGGCCACTTCATTACTCCATTGCAAATTATTAGGTCTTGAGAATTACAAATATTGACTAGCTCAGTACCAAACAAATTCTCAATTAGGTCTTCAAAGCTTCTTTTGTAGCTATTAGCTAAAACAAGGTCCTCATCTAGCCATAAAGGATGATGGTTGGAATCATTGCTTAAAAGAATAGCTTGGTTAGTTGCAGTTCTAGCATTAAAGTCTCCTAGAAGGAGGATATTACCTTCATTTCTCAAATTGTAAATATCTTTTTCTAAAGTATTATAGGGACAATTTCTCTCTAGATTGTTTTTCTTATAAAAAGTAGAAATAATAGGTGCAAAATAACAAATTGTTATATACATATTCTTAGCATTGATGTCTAAAATTTCTATCCAAATGTACTAACTTAGATGGTGGATCTTATGAATTTTGTTGGAGCAGGCTATTCTGGGTGAAAAGTTCTAGGAATAAGGAGGAGCGAAACAATTGAGGCATGAAGTCAAGAAATGGACCAAAGAAGCAATGCGCGTTGGGAATCAAGGAAAATCAGTGCGAGGAAAAGCATAGTCAAAGCAAGAAACGGTTGGATTGAAGACCAATCGCGTGCAAGAGGTTGATATGTGGACATACCTAATCCACTTAGGGGTAGGGTTTTGGATTATGATGTAAAGGGTTTTTACGCACTTTTGTAGTATAAATATATGATGTAAGAGGTATATAGGGTGTCACTTTTTGTGTGGAAGAAAAGTATCTTGGAGAACCTTTTTGAGTTTTGAGCTTTTCTTTGATGAGTGTTTTGGTTGAGAGCCATGGAGCTCATACTGAATTAGATGGATTGTAATTGAGGATCAGGTCACAATTTGTGGATCTTGGTGTGACATTGGCCAACCTCACAATCACCAACTTATTATGTAATGCCCGCAGAGAAAGAACTTGAAGATGAATAATAAAGAAGACAAATCTTTGTGGACATAGCCTAGGGGGGATGAACCACGGTAAAATACTGTATCAATGTGTGGAATGTTTTATTTGATGCTTTGTTGTACTTTATGATGAATGAATGAATCCATTGAGGGTAATTTGTAGTGCACACTAGATTAGTTATGTTAGTTATGCATAATGAATGTTAAAGGTTAAATGAATGGTAGATCTGATAAATGTTGAAGTAGAAATAAATGTCTAACATCACCATGAGCACCATCCATTCCATGACTGTAGACATCTGGTTGCTACAGTCACCCATAAGCCATCTCAGGTGAGACTGCATTGTGCACTCTGTACGTAGTGTTTCCTTTTGGTCTCCAGAAGGGCCGATGGTTTGTTTCCTTTTGGTCTCCAAGAGAACTGCTCTTTCTTATATAACAAGCTATGCCTCCAATCCCTCTATGGTATGATTTTTTGTTCCATTCCGACCACAAGACAAATCCTTTTATGTTAGGGACCTTAGGCTCTTAATGTCTCATGTTTCAACTAGACAAATTATTACAAGGAATAAATCTCTATGGTTTGGGGTAGGACCATAATAGACTGAACACCACCAAGAAATCAAATCCAATATCAAGTATGATAGATAAATGGAAATGCCAACAAAAGAAAGGCTATAAGCCTACGTCTTCTGGATGTTCATAGGAGACCACCATTGAGCTCACAATCCAATGCATGATACCTACAACTTGTCCTCAACATCCAAGATACACAAGCATATATAAAATGTATAAATGTTAGCATATAAACTATCATAATCCATTAACATGTATAGAAAATTTACCCATGGGAAATAATATAAACATTTGCAACATATAATTGGAATAGAAAAGAGTATTTCTATTAATATAATTAGCAAGCGTACATACGCGACAACCTCTTGTATCGAAACTTGTCGAAACCTGGGCCTTCACCACTTCAATCCTCCACAAGGAAAGATCACAAGTTATAGGAGTAATTGGGTTCCTCCTTTACAAATTAGGGAGATCTTGGGGGATGAACATAAGGAGAGTCGAGACTTAAAGGACTAAGGGATGCAGACTCAAGGATGTAATATAAGGAAAATTTTGTCCAGAGTTTACTTGCTCTCAATTTTTTCTCTTCCTCTCAAGGCTTGTATATGGCTCAATTTATATCCTCCAAAGGGAATTGAAGGGCCAAATCATAGTGTTTCTAGCATATTAAAGGCCAAGGATCATGGATCCCGTGACTTGGCATGGAAAATTTGAAATATTTTTAATTTTGATCACAAAAACYGATGTACACGGGCTGTAATGGAGCAATCCACATATACACATGTTGTATAACTGTAGCCCACATATATGTACAAAATTTTTAACTTTTGATTGAGAAAAATGGTGAAACTGAGTCTGTAGAGGGAGAGGGTAGGACACCAAAGCATGATGCATAGGGTGTGAACAAAAGTGMTATAATAGATTCCCACTAATGTGTGAGGCCATAGGAGAAATCATGATGGACAAAATACATTAAAATTCCTAGAAGTGGAGTAGTGAGGACCCAACAAGAGGAACTAGTCACTCGTCAGAATATTACAATACGTATTGACTTTGTACACATGGATTCCAATATGAAGTACATGACATATCCATGTGCATATATATAAGATAACTATTCATGGCCATGAAGAGGAAATACAAAGTAGAAATATTCCATAGGTGGTCATAGGCACGAACAAAACACAGTGGAGTTCAGTCTCAAAATCAATTGATGACATCTAGATACAATGAAGTACATTATGCTTTTGCATGATAAATGAAGTCATATAGGGCTGGTGCGATGAAAGAGAACAACATGTATGAGGTTTTGCTACTGTGAGTATGAGGTATTCTACACTAACCGTCGATGGTTCAAGTCCACATTGTGTGAAAAAAGTAGTTGAAGTCAAACACTATGAGACTTCGTTTGATTACCGATCATTGAGGTATACCATTAACAAACCCTAGACAACCCACCAATGATGGAAGTAGGCGTCAAGGCACCAAGTACATTCAAAAAGTGTGAATAAAGGTGTTGAGGTTGACCACTTGAATAATCCATCGAACATGAGACATTAATGTATTCCCAACTGTTGATGACCAGAGAACCTGCCACTCATGACTGCAAGCCTCTAGGTACTCTTATGGTTCTAGATCTCGATTCTAGAATAGATGAGATGAATTTGATGGAATGAGATCTGCTGAAAGGAGGGAATTAAGGTATCCCCCATCATCCAACGTGAGGTACAAGGAAACAATTGATGATTAGGAAGAGCTCAAATGAACAAAATATGCACAAACTAATGACCATGTGCATCTCTCGCATGCACCAAATGCAAGTATTACATGAAAGAGACCCTCTGAATAATGACCAATAGTGAAAACTTATGATAGAGGATAGGAAACCACCAATAAGGTCTAATGGAATCTAAGACACTGCACAAATCCTAATGTGTGAATAAGTTTATTGCCATCGAACACAAGGAAAGCCACCCAATCATCGACCAATGAAGAGATTTAATCTGATAGGTACAAGGTCACCTACAAATGATGAAAGTAGGCCCAGGGTGCAAGGTAGGACAACAACTTCATGTGATTATGATATTCACTTGTAAAGGGATGGCCGACATAATTCAATAATTCTGAGGAATGGCCAACACAAGTTTAAAATTCCTTTGAATAAGAGCATGAGATGGATGGATAAATTAGGAAGCATAGACTCAAGACTAAACATTGACAATTTTTTTTGATGTAGGAGGCATCAACAACCTCTCCATGGGGACTGGAGGAATAACTAGTTGGAGGAGTAAGCTCTCAGTAATGAGTTTGACTTCCTAAGTCCATACTAAACCCAAACCTTTGATGAATGGGATAAAAAAATTGTGCTCTTTTCAAAGGAAACATGATTGCTACCGATAGAAGATGATACTCTTTTCCCTCCCTTCTTTTTTTGTTTTTTCGATTTTTTTTGTCTTTTTCGTATTATTAAAGCTTGAAAAAGAGGTAAAATAATGCTATGATACAAGAGAGGAAATGAGATTCATGCAAAGGAAACATACCTATGCTTGATGTATGAGAGCACGTGTGGGATATGGACACTCGGGGGGATGTTTCCTCTAGGGGTAATGGGTGCCAAGTTGCAAAGGATATATGAAAGGAACTGCTTGGTTAACACTGAGAAATGCTAAGGAAATGGGATTATAATGAGAAAGAGGGAGCTGTCATTAGGCTCAACAATGTGAGAAGGATAATGAAATGCAATTACAACTCGACGTTAGGAAGTAGGTTTCCAATAGTGTTCTTTTTCGTAAATTTAGTCTCTCGAGCCCGAAAAAGTGTAAAACAATACCAAGGATAACTCTTTTAGTCAATTCGAACTAGAGTATTCCTTTTTTGTAATTATTCCATTCGGTTAGAAACAAGGGGAAACTTGTACCGAATAGATGTCCTTTCAAATCTATTTAACGAGTGTGAAATAAAACAAGCTCACTCGACAATATTTTCATTTAAGCATAGAGGGGCTTCCGCAGTGCAACATATTAGATATCATTTTCGGGATTAATTGTGTAGTGTAAGTCATTAATATATGACCCATATCCATGAGTATTAGTTGCAATTGACCAATAATTCTCATGATTTGAATAGTCCACTTAGAACTCATTGCATCGGGTGATGCTCACAGGGGTGAAGAAATGGGATTGAAAAGAGCTTAATTGATCAATAATTTTCATTTTTAAGGAGTCTGAAAAGAGCTTAACTGAGACTCTAGGATGTAATGGCGAGAGTCCCATAGGTAGTAGCCAGAAAAAGATTGAGTAGAAGACATGAGGCTTGAACACAATGTCATGGTGGAACTATAAAGGACTCCCATACCTATGGAGTAACCTCTGTATGGGTACCAAATGGAAAAACGTTCTAACTAGGGCACCCATGTTTGGTAAGTCTCTACCAATTAATAAAAACACTTCTAGTAATAGTGAGGAGGTTTTGTGTTGCTAAAAAATGGGTTCCTACCTAGAGCATTTGAATTGTGGTCATAAGATGATGCAAAAATGAAAAGCGAGGTGAAAACCTACCCTATATGCCAGTGATGATATATACCCGTCGGAGGCATAAATGGGCTAAGGAACGCTGAAAATCCTTCATAACTTGAAAAAAATCTTCAAACCAAGTCTTAAAATACATAATTAGTCCATATGTTTTCAAAAATAGGAAATACAGGGAAAAAACTATATAAAGTGGATAATGTTTTTCTATAAATAGTAAAAACATTGAGTTTTACTATGTCATTTTGAGTTTTTTACCTCTATAGTGATTTCGAGCTTATTTCACCCACAATGTTCTAGTGATGATTCTGGGAGCTATGGTCAATGAAATCGAAAACCGTCTAGAACACATAAGTATTCATTCCTTGCTCTTCCATTTCAATGGTTCAATTTTTTGATTTCATGCATATTTTTTAATATTTTTAAGCCGTAAGATGGGAAACTCGGTGTACGCAGGATATCATTTATCGGGTTGCATACAATACCTGATGTACATGGGAAAAGTGAATCTTTCCTTCTTATATCGAGCCCTATATGTGACTTCTTGAACCATTGCCCGCGTACAAGTCCGTGCATGAGTTTTTTCATAAAAAATGACTCAAAATTCTAAATTTCCTTTGCAGGATGGTGATTTAATGGAGAGAGAGGGAACATGAGGATGTCGATGCGATAGTGGAAGGTGATCTTCGGGCCCAAAAAGAATTTGAAATATGTGGGATTTATACATTTTGGGTTATCAAAGGAATTAGGGCACAAGTGAAATTGCTTCAGACTTTGATAAATTAATGGGATCCAGAGGTCAAGGCCTTCAATATTGATGGGAAGCAATTGAGAATTGAGGTGTACGAAATCTATTTCATCACAATCTTGTCTCATTGAGGAAATATGGTAAACCTCAAGGCCCAAGGGGTTGGGGGTCGAATGACCATAGGGGAGTACATCTCCACCTATTGTGTCACAAATACATATAAAGTAGGGAGACAACTCCCTATTAGGGCGATTGAGAGACTGAGTTTGAAGATTATAATTATGGTGCTCACATGGATAATCTAGATCAACCTCGTTACATTAGGCATCGATGCCACTTATGTTTTATGCTGTGGAGTGTTTGAGATCCATAGTTTATGATTGGAGCACTTGGAAGGATGAGAAAATTTGGGTTTCCATATATCTTATGTAGATTTTTCTTTGAGAGGGTTCCAACCCATAGTCCTAGAGTAGACGTTCCTCCACACAGTCTACGTGATCCAACCATGACCCGTTGGACCAAAGTGATGAGGTGATTGGGAGGTGGTAGGGTGCCAACCCCCTATAATGATGGGTTTTTTCGCTAGTGGTGACGACATATCATTTCCATTGATGACTATCCCTATGAGGGGATCAACTACTAAGGGGATCATGACATGCCATTATTACCAGGATCCACCTTCGAGGAGATTTGTATGAAATTGAATTTTTGTATATTTTGTTTTTTGTGCTTTTTTTTTTTATAAATGAAAAACAAAAACACAAATATTTTTGGTATGGAATCATATATTAACGTTTAAATATCTTATGCAGATGTAGGTCCACGATGACTAGATGGATACCCACAACATCGGTGGAGGGGTTGAGGGGAGGATATGGATGGTGGAGAATTAGAGCAAGTTCTTCAGAACATGTAGAGAAACCTAGCACATCTAATGCACATGATACCTATGATCTAGGTCGAGGACTTGCCCGAGGCTATGCAAAGGCAGGTTGTAGGTGTACCCCATGCGTGGGTGAGACTCTTTCTGCATCTTTCTAACGCTATAGTATGCTAGCATGATACACACCCAGGACCTCAGGCTTATATGCCATGGTCATTTGATGTATCGGCCATATATATATATATATATATATATATGTTTGAGGGATAAAAGCCGAATTTTGTACTATGATACCATATTTTTTGAACTTGAGGAATGAAATAAAAAAGCTTTTGGTCTTTAGATTTACCTATATATTTTACAATGGATGAATTTATAAATGTATGAATGTATGTTTCCTTTACTTAGTTATGCAACAAATGCCAATCTAGAACTTAATTAGCGTATGCATCAGATACTTGATTAGAAATTCTAGGGATATGATTATAATTAATGAAATCAAAATATCGTTCCAAAAGTTCTACCATAAGGAATTGTTGGAGTAGCATAGGATCTCTAGCTTAATACCTATTGTTCAACTGAGACAAAACCAACTGGGATTCTAGGAGAACCTCTAAATATTGAACACCATATGAAATGGCATCGTGTAATAGCTTGATAACGAAACTATACTCATCCACATTGTTCATTGATGGCTCCAGAAAAACTCCTCCTGAAGACACCAGTTGTCCCTCGGGTGAATAGATAATGTTAAGAACCAAATATCAATATAGCATAGAAAAACCTCAAAATAAGTACTCAACGCCTTGAAAAAGAGAGAAATTCAGATAATAAGCCTCTTCGAGGGGGCAACCTCCTTATGCCCACATAAATGTACAATTACAAGATGATTCAAAATGAAAATGTCTCCTTGGTATATATAGGAGACTAGGAGGTATAATTACAATTAATGGAATAAAGCCAACATAAATAAAATAGCATTACTAATGTAATATGCCCCAATTGAGGGGTAATGAGCCACTATTTAGGGCTTAACATGCCCCTCCCCTTGAGACAAGTGTTGTCCGCAATGCTTGAGGAAATTTGGATGCTTCTATATAAAAGAATCATCTTCCCAAGTGGAATCTTCAGCCGATAGGTTCCTCCATTTGATGAGATACTCTGAAATGGATCTCTTCCTCAATTGGTGAATTCTTGTGTCAGTGATGGCTTCAGGCTCCAATATGAATTTTCCTTCCTTGTCAATTTCTGGCAATATAGTTTGAACTGGGATCTTGTCACCTATAACCTTCTTTAAGCATGAAACATGGAAAATTTGGTGTACTCGTGAATATGTAGGCAACTCCAATTTGTATGCCATAGTACCAATCTTTTGCAACACCTTATAAGGGCCATAGTAATTTGGTGATAATTTATTATCCTTCTTAGCTTGCTTGAGGGACATCTGTTTGTATGGTTGTAGTCTTAAAAACACCCAATCTCCTACTTCAAAATGTCTTTCATTACGATGTTGATCTGCTTGTTGTTTCATGCGATTTTGTGCCATGGATAGGTTGTCCTTTAATATTTGGAGAACTTGTTGTTGATGCTCGATGTGATCTTCCACTGCTTGAACCTTATATTTTTCTTTTAGAGAAGCAGTGATGGAAGGAGGGTGGTATCCATAGAGTGCCATAAATGGTGTCATTTGTGTTGCAGTATGAAAGGAAGTGTTATAACACCATTCTGCCAAGGGTAACCATTTGAACCATTGTGTTTGTTTATCAGAGACAAAGCAACGAAGGTAGCCTTCCAGACATTTGTTCACAATCTCGGTTTGTCCATCAGATTGCGGATGATAGGATGAGCTATGAGCCAATTGAGTACCGAAACAAGAAAATAATTATGTCCAAAAATGTCCATTGAAGATGGGATCTCTGTCACTTACAATAATCTTTGGGCTGCCATGTAGCTTTTGAACTGTCTCCATGAATGCGGTGGCAACTGTACTGGATTTGAAGGGATGAGAGAGTGCACAAAAGTGTGTGTACTTGGTCAGTCTATCAACAATCACCATGATGACACTCTTTCCTTCAGACTTCGGTAACCCTATGATGAAATCCATGGAAACCTCCTCCTAGCACTGACTTGGGATGGCTAATGGTTGTAAAAGACCCGGGGTCTTAATTATTTCCACCTTATTTTGTTGGCAAACAAAACATTCTGCCACAAACCTTTGAACATCAGTTTTAAGGCCATCCCAAAAAAATTCCTTCTTGACACTATGGTAGGTTTTCAAAAATCCTGAGTGCCCTCCTACTGGAGAGGTGTGCAATTCCAATAGTACCTTTTGTTTGAGTTGGGAGTTATTACATAAGTATAAGCGATCTTTGTACCATAGTGAATCATTTTTCCATGTAAAAGTATCTGATGCACCAGAATCCTGCTGCAACCTTTGAATGAGAGTCCACACTTTTTGGTCATTTTTCCATTCATCCCTTGCTTCTATTATCCAATCAGGATGGATGATTGAGATAGCACAGAGAAAGGCCTCAACATCTACATCCTTTCTTGAGAGTGCATCTGCCACAACATTTTGCTTCCCTTTTTTTATAGACAATCTCAAAATCATAACCCAATATCTTGGTTACCCATTTTTGTTGTTCTTATGAATATAGTCTTTGTTCCAAGAAGTATTTAAGACTATCATGATCTGTTTTGACCTTAAAGTGCCTACCTATTAGGTAAGGACGCCATTTCTTCAATGCATGTAGTATTGCCATCATTTCCTTCTCATAAATGGGTTTGTGTATGTCCTTTCCCTTGAGTGGTCAACTTTCAAAATCCAGGGACCTTCCTTCTTGCATTTGGACAACACCAATTCCATTTCCCGAGGCATCACATTCCACAATAAAGTTTTTTGTGAAGTTTGGAGTGGTCAAGACAGGAGCTTTGCACATCACCTCTTTAAGTTGTTCAAAACTTTTAGTTGCCTCTGGAGTCCATGAAAATGCATCCTTCTTAGTTAGTGTCATTAAAGGTGCTACTATTCTTCCATAGTGCCGAACAAACTTGCGGTAGTAACCTGTCAAACCCAAAAATCCTCTAAGATTCTTCAATGTTTTGGGAATCGGCCAGTCCATCATGGCCTTAATCTTGTTAGGGTCTACCTTGACACCTTCATGAGATACAATATGACCCAAATAGTCTACCTCCTTCACTCCAAATAAACATTTGGATGGTTTGGCATATAGTTGTTTCTCCTTTAGTAGTTGTAACACCTTGTCAACATGTCTCACATGATCCTCCCAAGACTTGCTATAGATTAGTATATCATCAAAAAATACAAACACAAATTTTCGAAGGAATTGCTTGAAAATGGAATTCATCAACCCTTGGAATGTGGAAGGTGCATTTTTAAGGCCAAAAGGCATGACCAAAAATTCATAATGGCCTTCATGAGTTTGGAATGTTGTTTTTGGGATATCTTCTTCCTTCATTCTAATCTGGTGATACCCTGAACGAAGATCCAACTTTGTGAAATAGATTGCTCCATGTAGTTCATCTAACAATTCATCAATGACGGGAATAGGAAACTTATCTTTAATAGTGATCTTGTTGAGCTCTCGATAATCTGGACACATACGCCATGAGCCATCTTTCTTGAATACCATTACCACCGGTGCAGAGTAAGAACTTTGGCTAGGTCTAATAATGCTATCCTCTAACATTTCTTCAACCATGCACTCAATTTCACTCTTCTGGGCATAAGGGTATCTATATGGCCTGATGTTAGGAGGGACACTCCCAGGAATTAGGTGAATATCATGATCATGATTTCGAGTGGGTGGAAGACCTTTGGGAATATCTTCAAATACTTTTGAATGCTTATCAATGATCCCTTGGAGATCTAGAGGAATAGATGTCTTGGATGTTTGAACATCTAGTGAGCATAGTTGTGCAATAACACCTTGATGCCCATTTTTCAATAATTTTGTCATGCCATTAGAGCTTATCACCTTACCTGGTTTCCCTGTGATACCTCTTAACTCAATTTCTTTTCCTTCCAATGAAAATTTCATGAAAAGTTCTTGAAAAGTAAAAGCCACCGTTCCTAATGATTGTAACCATTGAATTCCTAGTACAACATCAACACCACCCATGGGTATAGAAATCATTGGACTATTCATTACATATTCCCCCATAGTAAGATTGATCTTATTGCATTTTCCTGAGCAATTGATAGTTCCTCCATCTGCAATCATTACTTGAAAATCTGGCAGTAGATATACAAAGCAATTGAGATCTTTGGCTAATTTATAGTGAATGAACTTATGAGTACTGCCAGAATCAATTAGGACTATTACCTTTTTCTTTTTGATATATCCTTCGATCTTGAGGGTTTGAGGAGTGTTAATTCCAGACAATGCATTACACGATATCGTGGGAGTCAACACTTCGAATGAAATTGCTTCTAAGCTTTCATATTGAGATGGTTCTTGTTCTTCTTTTTCTTCCTCTTCACAATCTATGTAGAATAATTTCTTCTCACCACACTTATGTCCCTTACTGTACTTGCTGTCACAATTAAAGCATAAATCTTTTTCTTTTCTTTCCTCCAATTGTTGAGGTGTCAACCTTGTAGGTTGAGGTGTTTTAAAAGAAGGAGCATTATTCTCTCTATAGCCGTTAGGATTGATCCTTCTAGTAGCCATAGCCATATTTTTACTTTCAACATTTCTTTCCACCCTAAATGCATTCTCCAATGATTTGGGTTCCCAAAGGAAAACCTAATGTTGAATGTTATCCTTTAAATTTCTATGAATACATCAATTGAGTGATCATCTGGAATATCTGTTACCTTTATATTCAATCTTTGGAAGTTCGCAATGTGCTCTATAATTGAACCCTTTTGCTTGAGATTTATCAATCGGCTAAAGAAGGTATTTCTCCTTGTATCCTCATAGTGTGCTATCATTTCCTCCGTGAAAATTGTCCAAGTGACGAGTGATTTACGAGAACAAAGCCATCAATACCATACAAATTGATTGGGTTCTAAATACAAAGAAGCAATTTGTATCTTTTGTGTATGTGGCACATTATGTAGATAAAAAAATTGCTACATCTGAAGTAACCATGTGATTGGGTCCTTGCCATCAAACTTCCTCATATAGATCTTAGGAACGTGGTTGGTCTTCAACCCAAAGTTGGAGTTTCTCCATTCTTGATTCATCTTCCTTGTGTCCTCATCATGAATTTCATGGGACACATTTTCAGTTTCATGTGTCCTCTCTATTAGGAAATTTTTCATTCCTTGCATGATCTCCCTTTTTAAACCATCCATCTTAGTATCCATTATTTCCTCCAATTTAGCTTCAGTTGAATCCATCATCCCTAGTAGTTCATATTTTGTCATTGTCTTCTTTTGTAATTCATTTATGTCCCTACGCATTTCTTCACCTTCATCAAGAGTCCAAGTAGGAGTTTCTGGAGGCTTATTTGGTGTAGAAGTTCCCTTTTTGGGTGGCATGTTGGCCAAGTGTCACTTTTGAACCTTGATTTTGAGGTGGTTCTGCTAGACAATCTTTCTTCTGCTGTATATCCAAAGTTTCGGCCCTTATGGGTATGAAACTTTATTTTTTGTATTTCTCTGATATTTCTTCTCTGCAATGCCACAGGTCTGATCAAAATTGGATTTTCCAAGTGGAATTTATGGTAACTTCCCCACAACTTGATATTTTTGGCCTTTCTAGGAGATCTCACTTGTATAGCATTCCCCGCACAAAATAATTGATATAAAATTATGAAACTTGTACCCAAAATACTACAGACTGTCCACTATCCAATGAAACCAGTCTCACTCAATTTGGATACTCTATGAAGAATTTATGATAGTTTTACCTGGAACACCTTCTTGAGACTAGTCAATAGGACTAGTCAGATACCCTATCTTCCACAGGGTGTATCTACAAATGTAATATGACCCAAAAGCTGAAAATTTTACCACAAGTACCTTACTAATTTTTGTGAAAAACATCCAGAGTTCAGGGTCTTAAACGTTACATAATTTTTTTTATAGCAACAATTACGCAATGAATCAGTTCAGGATGATTCCAGAACCCTATCTTACACAGGCTGTATCTCCGAAAGTATAAGGCCTCAGGAGCTGAAATTTTAACCCAACATACCTTGATTTGTCTAATAAATATCCTCCAAGCCGTTCCTTTTGAAACATTGTATAAAAAAAGTTATAGTGAAAATTCCATGGTGTCTCAGATGTAGCAGCGAAACCCCAAGACCTTGAGCTCTGATACCATATGTTAAGAACCAAATATCAATATAGCATAGAAAAACCTCAGAATAAGTACTCAACGCCTTGAAAAAGAGAGAAATTCAGATAATAAGCATCTTAGAGGGGGAAACCTCCTTATGCCCACATAAATGTACAATTACAAGATGATTCAAAATGAAAATGTCTCCTTGGTATATATAGGAGACTAGGAGGTATAATTACAACTAATGGAATAAAGGTGACATAAATAAAATAACATTTCTAATGTAATATTCCCCAATTAAGGGGTAATGAGCCACTATTTAGGGCTTAACAGATAACCCAAGTAGCGGAAGCTACGTTCTGAGTATGATGACTGGCACTATATCTGAATCCTAAGAACACCAATGATTTTGTTGACATCTGCCAACCAAAGGGAAAATCAATAAGAAAACCAATGACATAAAAGAACAAAAAGAAAAATATATACACTAAAGTACAATAATATACAAAGCTCATGCTCGAGCTAGAGGGCTCAAGCATAATAATTTTTGAGATAGATCCCATTTTTGGGCTCTTTTAGCATGTTCCCTTCATAATCCTCTAACTCATAGGATCCATTTTAGAGTAAACATCTCACAATATAAGGAGTGTTCCACATGGGATTGAATTTTCCTTCCCCCAATGGTTCTGTAGCTTGGTTGTAAAGAAGGACCAAGTCACTGTCAACGTACTACCAGTGATGGATAGATTTATCACACTAGACCTTAACACATTGCTTATTCACCTCGATGGCTAGGGTAGCATCTCAACATTTCTCATCAAGTTGCTCTAAGTGTACAAGGAATTCTTCGAGATCAATCGTGTTAGGTAGGAGATCAATTGCTAACTTAAGAGAAGGAATATCACATTCAATGGGGATAACTGACTCCATTCCGTGAACCAATTGGAATGGTGAAAAACTAGTGGAAGTATTTACTATGGTTTGGTATGCCTAGAGAGCAGGGTATATCATCACATTCCAGTTAGATTTACTTTGCCTGATAGTTTTTGCAAAATGGATTTTAGATATTTATTCACGGCCTCCACTTGGCCATTTTCTTGAAGATAATATGATGGTGAGTGATATTTATTGAACCACAGTTTTGATGCCAACTTTGTCATCATCATGTTCTAAAAGTGACTTTTACGGCTAGTGAGAATTTCCTTCATAATTCCAAAATGAGCTATAATTTGATTGAATACAAAGTGTGCTACAATCTCATGATTGGATTTAATTTTAGGCATGGCCTCAACCCACTTGGTAAAATAGTGCACGACCACAATAATGTGATGGTGCCCCCCAGTTGAGGTTGGGTTGAAATCCATGAAATCCACTCCCCACTTGGTGAAGGGACCGATGATAATGACTGGGTGAAGAGGGGTAGGGTGAGAGCACATGTTAAGAGTGAACACCTAGAAAGGGTGATACTTCTTGATTGCTTCTATGCAATATTTAGAAATTGATGGCCAAAACTAACCAACTTGCAATATTTTTTGGGTTGTTGCAAGACCAGATAAATGACCACCACATGACCCACTATGACAGTCATTGAGTACGGATTCAACTTCTTCGTGAATCAAACAATGACACAGAATAGAATCCACCTCTCAATGATACAAAATGTCACTGATAATGAGGTATTTTTTGGCTTGATGACGTACACGTCGTCGATCGTCCCTTGAAAGATGTTGGGGAAGTTTCAGAGTTTGAAGATATATCAGAATGTCTCCATACTAGGGGTCTGAATACGAGATAAGGAAAATGTTCTCATCAAAAAATGAGTCATCGAAAATGGTATCCTTATCCTGCCTAGGGAATTCCAACGTTAATTCCGCAAAGACTAGCAATTTCTTAGATTTTGTGGAAACAAAATCAAGATGAAACCCCTGCAAAATCACAATCCATTTATTGTATCCCCCCCCCTATGATACACCTTGTCAGGACGTATTGAAATGAATTGACGTCGGTGAACACGATAGTCTTGCGAAGTAATATATAATGGCACAATATTTGAACCACGTGCACAATTTCTAAGGATAGATTTTCCACATGATAATACTTAAGTTCAGGACCGATTAAATTTTGACTAAGATAATAGATAACGTACTCATGGAGCTTCTCATCCTCCTAAATGAGAACCATACCAATCATTCCTTTGGACATGACTGTATAAAGTAGAAAATATCTACTATTGTTGGCAAATATTGAACAAGCAACGAATGTGTGTTGATGGCTGTTGTCATTGATGGCAACAGCGGAGATGGTAGGATATGAAGGATAAAATCCCTTGGGGATTCAGACGTAAGAGCTCAGGAGGTACAACAGTGAATAAAACACGCGCACAAGAGCTTGCAGAGAAGAAGGAAGACAGAGATCCAGTGACCGTTGGATTCCATTCAAATTTCCCGAAAGGTCGACAACCGTCAGATCTGCAGAAGTTGCGAAGGAGATAAGTCATCGGAGTTTCAGGGATCGGGGTTTCAACGTGCAAAGAAAACAATGCAACGAAAATCCCGATTTAGCGATATGCGAAATCCCGACTGAATTTGCACCATCAGATCAACATGAGATTTAGACCGTCGATCTTATTCACGGCAGCAGTGCACGTCAGCTTGCGACATGTGGCACAACCAGGAAATGACAGGTGGCAGGAAGATTCAACAAGTCAGGCACAGGTAAGTCATGAATCAGAGTGACACGTGGCAGTATTTAACACGTGTCAAATCACATGTGACGTCAGCCCGTATCGGAGAATCGGGAATCGGGGTTTCGCGACTCCCGTGAACAAGTGCATTAGAAATCCCGAAATCGCGAAATGTGATTTCCTGATACGAAAGATAGTGTGTGGGTCAACAAGAAAGATCAGATCCGTCCATCTGAAAGGATGCGTGGCAAAGGATTGGGCGTCGTCGGGAAATCGGAGATGCCGGTGACAAGGGATTTTTGCATTGTGAAATAGTGATGAAAGAAATCCCGATTGAATCTGGATCGTCAAATCCAGAAAGGATCAGGACCGTTGATTACAGCTCTGTACGGAATTTTGAGGATCGGGTGGAAGGAGTATGGAGGAATAGGGACCATCCATCAGCAGGGACAGGTGTCGAAGATCAAGGCACCGTCAGACATTGGGAAATCGGAGTTCCTGAGGTCGAAGGAAACGAGAGATCGAAAGTCTCGAAATCCCGACACAATCGGGACCGTCCATCTGAGAGGACGCGTGGCAGGAGATTGGTGCCATCGGAAAAAGGCTCAACAGGAGGTCGTTCATCGACTAATCGAAATCGGGATATCGGAGATCCCGGGCACAAAGGTTTTGTGCATTTCGAAATCGCGATCCGTGAAATCTCGATGAGTGGGGTACATCTATCAGCCCAACAGCAAAGGAGGACAGAGGCGTAGTGAAGGCCAGCTGTTAGCATATGAATGGAGCGTCGGGATTTGGACAATCGTGAATCACCGGGTGAATGCATTGATGCATCACAAACCCCGTAGCCTTGACGGGGTTAGGTTGTGGTGATGGTTAATGGTCACATGGACCATTGTGTAGCCGGATGGGGCTAAAGCTCAGGAAAGAAGCAAATCGGGGATCGGAAATCCCGGAGGCATGTGCATGGTGACATCGAAAATGCCGAAACCCCTATGAGAGGTTTGACTAAGGTCATGTGTAGATGGTCATGTAGGCCAAGGCCTATAGCCAGCAGGGCTAGCGCATGGAAAGGGGCGCGCATAAGTTTAATTCAAATTTTAAACAGGAGCCCGATTTCCTCCAGGCAATAAATATGGGACCCGATGAGCGTTGAACGGGTCCTGGACTAATGGGTTTAAAAAGGGGTCGATGCTCTCGACAGAGATTGACGGTGATAGGTCGCAGAGGTCCTTTTGGAGGATGCAGAGGCCATTTTCTGACAGTAGGGATAGCTACTGGCGGGTGAGGTCATTTGTGCAGGCAGCATGGAAGGTTTGAAGAAAGAGGAACCTCCTTGTGGCAG
>JASDQU010100940.1:275520-288669 GCA_032191745.1 Picea mariana | reverse complement strand
AATGAGTAATGAGCAAATGTTGAATGTTAACTAAGGATTTTTTGTGTAAGAGGAAAGTTTTGGGAAAAAATCCCCACACTCATTCACCCCCCCTCCCTCTAAGTGTGGTAGATGTGTCCAACACTTTTTATACTCAACATTTCTTGCATGAAACATCTTCTCCTCTCTCACAAATCCATTTTGTTATCCTTCCTTGTCCACAATGTGGAGGTTTGAAATTCTATCATTAAGCACTTTAATGATTAATTATTGCAATGGAATGAACTTAGAGGTGATAAGACTTTCTCACCATAGAAATGAGTGAAACCCCATGAATCTAAATGTACACGTAATAAATTTAAAGCATCACATTTGAGTTCAAATCTTAGGTTTATAAGCCAGAACCACAATAGATTCATATCACGAGAAAAAATTACTCATGTGAAAATAAAGAATTAGTTGATTGATTATCAAAGAAAATTCATCAACTAGCCATCTACTTTTTCTAGGATAAGTTGCGCCCCTAATGTGATAAAGAAAAATATCAATTTTTCTAAGGATTTATAAGATACATGAAGTAGTTTCTGGGGTGTGGGGTAGTCGATGATGGAGTATATTGGTAAGGCACTCTGTTATGTAAAATCATTGGTTCGAAACCTCGACTTCCCTTGTGTGTCACGTATGGGGCAGTGTGGGCACACCTAGAGGTTATAGTGGTACCAATCAGATAACACGACCCTGTGTCACGCAAGTACATTCCTGACTAGTTATCGATTCCACCAATAAAAAAAAAATACATAAAACAAAAAGATTGCATATAATCTCATCCCAAATCACATATATTTGGAAGAAGACTTATTTAAATCAAAAAACTTGATAAACTATAACTAAAACAAAGCAGAGCAATTAAGAGTTACTCTATCCATACAAAGTCATTCCTACAATAATATCAAGCATTCTTATCCATCACTACCAAATCCATAGTAGTTTCTTTTATGATATCAATTTCTTTATCAAATATCAAGACAAATAGAGTCCTTCCTAATATCCAAAACTCAATTGTTTTAAATATTAGACTATCAAAAAAAATAACTAACACCTACTTTTATAACAAACCCTATGTTTCTATTCTTCATCAACATCTCTCCAAAAACATCTCATACTCCATTGCCATAAAAGGAATGTAGAATAAACATAAATATAATGATAAATGTAACAAATATAAAAAAAAAAGTGTGATATAAGAAGAATGTATGAAATTGTAGATATAATTTAAAGAGTGTAAGGAAAAAAAAAATCATTTCCTCAAATATCGTTTTAGAAGGCTCGCCACTAAATATTGCTCGAGATCCTTTCACTTATTATATTTCTCTTTTTCATTTTCTCCGTTACGTGTTATGTTAATTTTTGTGTTATTATTATGTATAATATGATATTTTAATTTTCATTTCATTAATTTATATTAATTAGATAAAATTTAGACTAAAAAATTATGAATTTCAATTTTGAAAGTGTCGATACTAATCTTTCTAAAGTGAAAAATTGGGTTTTGAAAATGACAATATTGGTTTTCAAAAAGTGTTAATTTTTATTCCAAAAGTGCAAGTTAATTTCGAACCTAAAAAGTATAATTTTGGATTCTAAAAGTGCAATTTTCAATTCCAAAACTGCACTTTCCAAAAGTGCCATTTCCAATTCCAAAACTGCATTTTTCGATTCCAAACTTGTAAATTTTGAAATACAAAAGTGTCAATTTCTATTCCAAAATTGTCAATATCTAATTTTTACATTGTGCATTCTGATTTCAATATTTTGAATTTTTTTCTTAATGTGTATATAATATCTAAGTTTGAAATTAATGTAGAGTTGTCAACATATTATTTTTGTATGTGCATTCATAATATCACTATGACACCCATTGCTAAATATATCAAGATTGAAGAGATGCAATAAAATAAAACAAGTGACAACATTCATTGTATTCTAGCTTTGTACATTTTAATTAATATTTGATGTAGCATCACTCAAATAAAGTTTCATTCATTAGAATCACTCCTACTCTCAACATTATTCTCCATCTTTTTTTGTGTTGGCACCCAAAGTTTTGGGTTCATTTCGCGCGCGTGCGCAAATGAAGTTGTGCGCGCTCATTCTGAGTTTTGCGTATGCCTAAGCTTAGGTGTGAAGAATGAAAAAAAGCACATGTTGGACCGAGTTTTGATATTGCATTCCAAGTTTGAAGTATACCAAGAATCCGTCGATCCGGGTTTTTGACAGTTGCGACAGAAATCAAGAAGATGCACGTCGAAGTCAAGAAAGGAATCATCATAGAATCTTCTCCAATGATTAATATCAGCAACACAAGGGAACGTGGAGCTGAAAAAAGGTGAGTTGGAGAGACAATTAAGATTTCCCTGATTCCTAATGGATATGTGGACTGTAGGCAAATGCCAAAAGCGTGCAAGGCAATTTTGACAATAGAACGAGTGGAGCGGAACAAAAAGATACGAATATCCCGAGCAGAGAAAGCTATAAAAGGAAGAATCAACATCTGAAATAGAGTTAAATGGTTAGATAAGATCCATTGAGCTGTTGTTACCAATCTCACTCTAATCCTTTTGTAATGTTGTAATGCTTCTCAATATAAGTCTAAGTCTATCATTTGTCTAAAGTCTTAAAAGGATGTGCATTATGCAATATGTTGTATTTATGAGGAATTATCTAAAGAAGATATGAAGCTCTGGTGTTGTTAAATGTAGTATGTTCAATGTATACAGTGTGTTATCGAAAGAAAGGAATAATAAAGATGTGTCATTTCTAATCTATTGTGTGTCTATCATGTGTTATTTGGATATGTGTGTGTATTGTTTTACTTATTAGCACAATAAGTAGACAAATATGGAATGTATGAATGTCATCCCAGATGCATCCCAGTTTGCTTAATCCTTTATCCTCGACATAAGACCTTATGGTCTTCGTGATCCCCTCTACGTCTTGGGTGAGACCTTCCTCAGCCTTGGCCAATGATTGATATGCCAATGCTATGGGGTTTTTGTTGGTCAACTTATGATATTATGTTTAATATGATATTTTAATTTCCATTTCATTAATTTATATTAATTAGATAAAATTTAGATTAAAAAACTATGAATTTTGGTTTTGAAAGTATCAATACCAATTTGATTAAAGTGAAAAATTGAGTTTTGAAAATGACAATATTGGTTTTCAAAAAGTGTTAATTTTTATTCCAAAAGTGCAAGTTAATTTTGAACCTAAAAAGTACAATTTTTGGATTCTAAAAGTGCAATTTTCAATTCCAAAATTGCACTTTCCAAAAGTGCCATTTCCAATTCCAAAACTGCATTTTTCAATTCCAAAATTGTAAATTTTGAAATACAAAAGTGTAAATTTCTATTCCAAAATTGTCAATATCTTATTTCTACAATGTGCATTTAGATTTCAATATTTTGAATTTTTTTCTTAATGTGTATATAATATCTAAATCTGAAATTAATGTACACTTGTCCACATATTATTTTTGTATGTGCATTCATAATATCACTATGACACCCATTGCTAAATATATCAAGATTGAAGAGATGCAATAAAATAAAAACAAGTGACAACATTCATTGTATTATAGCTTTGTACTTTTTAATTAATATTTAATGTAGCATCACTCAAATAAAGTTTCATTCATTAGCATCACTCCTACTCTCAACATTATGCTCCATCTGTTTTTGTGTTGGCACCCAATTGTTTCGGTTCATTTCGCACGTGTGCACAAACGAAGTTGTGCACACTCATTATGAGTTTTGCGTACACCTAAGCTTATGCGTGAAGAATGAAAAAAGCATGTGTTGGACCAAATTTTGATATTGCGTTCTAAGCTTGAAGTATACCAAGAATGCATCGATCCAAGTTTTTGACAGTTGCGACGGAAATCAAGAAGATGCACGTTGAAGTCAAGAAAGGAATCATCAGGTAATCTTCTCCAATGATTAATACCAACAACACAAGGGAATGTGGAGCTGAAAAAAGGTGAGTTGGAGAGGCAGTTAAGATTGCCCTGATTCCTGATGGCTACGTGCACTGTAGGAAGATGTCAAAAGTGTGCAAGGCAATTTTGTTAGTAGAACGAGTGGAGCGGAGCAGAAATAGATGGAGCTCTCAAGTAGAGAAAGTTATAAAAGGAAGCATCGACATATGAAATAGAGTTAGATGGTTAGATAAGATCCATTGAGTTGTCGGTACCAGATCACTCTGAGCCTTTTGTAATGTTGTAATGCTTCTGAATATAAGTCTGAGTCTATCATTTGTCTAAAGTCTTAAAATTACGTGCATTATGAAATATGTTGTATTTCTGAGGAATTGTCTAAAGAAGATATGAAGCTCTCGTGTTGTTTAATATAGTATGTTGAATGTATACAATGTGTTATGGAATGAAAGGAATAATAAATATGTGTCATTTTTTTATCTATTGTGTGTCTATCATGTGTTATTTGGATATGTGTGTGTATTGTTTTACTTATTAGCACAATAAGTAGACAAATACGGAATGTATGAATGTCATCCCATAAGGATCCTGGTTTGCTTAATCCTTCATCCCCGACATAAGACCTTATGGCCTCTATGATCCCCTCTATGTCTTAGGTGATACCTTCCTCGACCTTGGCCAAGGATTGATATGTCGATGCTCTAGGGTTTTTTTGGGTCAACTTTGGACGAAACTTGGGTGTAAACTCCCCAACGTTAAGAAGGATGTGTGCAAGCATGGAACAAAACGCCAACAAATGGTTTTGTTACCGAGACCTGAAAGTCTTGTAGGAAATAATGAAGGAAAGAGATGATGTGGTATCCATCTTAGGAGGAAATTCAAGACTAGTTAACTACAAAAGAGAATGAGTTTTCCTTGCAAGAAGCTCAGGGGAAAAGAGCGAATGTGAAGAGATGGAAAGATGACTATCTTTACACTAATATGAATGATCTTTTCTTTGTTGACTTTCCTTGTTTGTCGTATGAATGGATTAAAAGAAAAATTGTTACCAATTCTACCGTATGGCCTTTAGAACCATTGGTTTGGGATCAAGCCACACTTGAGAGATTGTAAGTGTTGGATAATAAGTGGACTTGGGCTATTGAATTGTAGTTTGCTGGAGTAAAAGAGGGTTATTTTATTGATTTTGTTGTGGAGTACAATGATTCTTTCAGGGAGGTTGAAAGAAAGTTCACACAAGGTTCGAGAAAAGACATGTTATAAGAGATTCCACTCTAGATAAATATGTTGTTCATGGAGAAAGGGATGATGTGCATGGAGCCTGGTAGAATGGATGAGTAAAATCCCGTAGCATTAAGGGGGGGAGGGGGTTGCAAGGATGTGGGAAAGAGAGAGAGGAAATGGATCTGTTGAGGAGGATCCAGAAATTCTTGAGATGAGGTGAGGAATGGAATGGACCAAGAGGAGAATAAGAGAAAAATATCTAAGAGATACACAAGAAGAGTTGAGCTAAGAAGGAAAGCAGAGAAGAGAGGTGGAAAAGAGATATCCAGAAGCGTACAATGAAGGGGGCTTGGGATGAAAAGAAAAGAATCTACACCAGGTGGTAGTGTGGAAGAGTATGTTGTGCCAGAGAGTAGCATAGATGAGGATAGGCCCATGAAGAGGCATAGCATTGAAAATAGAGTGTTTAGTGGGGATACAATTAGCAGTAGTAGTAAGGGCCTAGGTGACAAAGTATGCACCCATTGGTTGTTGTGGAGTGTCACAAACTTAGAGGAAGATGAAGTGCAGGACAATGGTGTGTTGATAAGAGAAAAATATGGAGCATAGAGAAATGGTGGGTTGTTAGGAGAGGAAGATGGCACATAGAGTAGAGGTGTGCAGATAACAAAGGAAGATTGAAATGGTGGGGGAGGCGAACTAATGATAGTAGATGGTCTTATGTGACTCCAAGGAGGAAAATCTCTAGGTCCCATCAAAATAAATGCTAGAAGGAGATGGAATTACTCCTCCTTTGAACCACCTCCCTTGCACATTTGTAATCAAGAGGAAAGAACAATAGATAGTGAAGTGATTCAATTTGGAGAAGGAGTAGAAGAATGAAGAAGAGAAAAGATGAGTGAAGAAGAAGGTGAAGCCAGTGCCACTTCATATAGAAGAGTATCAATAGCAAGAAGTTTAAAAACCAAGAGTCAGAGTAGCAGAGTTGGTTTGAGAGTGATGATGGAAAATTAGGATAGCACCCTGAGGTTACCCGTGTTCCATGGGACATGTATGGATGATGCAGAACAAAATTGGTTCATGTGCGAAGCAATCTGATATGTGAAGAGGATAATAAACGAAGAAGCAAAGATAACATAGATGGAGACCATGTTCATGGACAGAGCCTTGATGTGGTACATGAAGTACAAGTTCACTCTACTTGCAGGATAGATGAGGTCCCTGAAGGATATTAAGAAAGATATGCTTAGGGAATTCTCGAAACCTAAGTTTGAGTCTCAATGTATCACAGAGATAAAAGAGATAAAATAGAAGGAAGGAAAGACCATGTGGGATTATGACCAACGGTTTAAGATTTTATTGTATAGGCTGATGTTTCAAATCTAGGACATGTGTAATACCCCTAGGCTAAACCCCATTGTAAATATAAATGTAATTTTACATATAGGATGATGAGCCAGGATACTTTGGGGCCAGAGTTCCTTTGTATGAATGTATTTTGAGGCTAGAGTGTCTGTATGGTTATTAGGTTGGTGAGCTTGAAGCTGAAAGGCCAGCGAGCCTATTTTTGTAAAATGCAATCACACTCAGTTTTAATGAAAACACATCACTACTGCAGAACAACCATGCAAAATAGTATGGGGGGATAAACTCCACCAGAATGGGAAAGGGGGTCTAAGAGTCTAGGGAAAAGGGGCTAAACTAAGGGGCTTAAGCCCAAAGGAATATTTTATTAATATTCCCAAAAATGTATAAAGTATAAAGTATGGATATTTAAATATATCCTAAGTCCTTATGTTGAGGAACGTATCACCTTGTGAGGGAATCCATGTGGAACCAAGCTAATTCCCAACATGAAAAGTGTCAAGTTGGGAACATGAAAATATAATTGGGGAAATTTTGTTCCTTTGATCATCTTTCCATCATTATTCACACCTCACTACCTTCATGCTATTAGTACCATACATGTACCTGTACCAGGACCTTGGTTAGATTTGGAGTTGGACTGAAGAGGCGGGTTGTCAGGCCCATAGGACATTGAAGAAGTGGGTTTCCAGGCCCATAGGACATTGAAGAAATGGGTTGTCAGGAATGTAGGACACTGAAGAAGTGGGTTTGCATGCCTGTGAGCATTCTCTCCAGGTGAGAGAACTGTTGAGAATTGATTTCCCAAGGTTCCAAACTCCAGCTACAAAGCTATGATACTTCTTGTACGACTTGTTACTGAAGCCTCGGAAGGGAAGTGGGTTAGGCGAAGGAATATTGAGCAGAGAAGGGGCACACTTCCTAGGGTGGGATAGGCATGTGGGGAATGAGGGACTATAGGCTCTTGGTTTGAGTTGACACCTATGTCTCAGTTTATATGTTGTTAAAGAGAGCGTAGCATGTTTAGAAACCCTTTACCTAGGTGGAGTTTATCCCCAGCTTGGGGGTGACCCACTGATGAGAGTTTATGAGCGGTGTGGTCTAAGGCTGGGAGGAACATTGAAGGTCTGCATGCAGTTGGTGTTCGTTTTACTAAAGATAAGTGTTTATTGTGTGTTAATTTATGTGTTATGTTAATATTTATTCAATTATTCTTATGGTTTTTTTCTATATATGTTTTAATTGTATATATATATTGTTATCCACATAAATCTGAGAAATTGCATAAGTATATCGTTTACTTAAATGGTATTAGAGTTTGGAAAAATTATGTGTGGCATGGCCCAACCTAGGTGGTTGGGGACGTTACAAAGTAGTATCAAAGCCCAATTTTCAACACTGAGCTTGGATGGATTGAGTTAGTAGAATGTTGAACCATAAATTTATAGAGAATTCATTTTTGGAGTATGTCTGCAACTTGTTTGATTAAATGATTGCAATAAAATTGAGAGAAATCTCATGGGTAATGTGAAGACTCAAGCCCAAAAATTAAAAATAAGAAATTTCAATCTCTAATGGGGAAAATTTAGGCTTGTAGATGGCTGAAATTTTGAGTTTACAGAGAGGACATGGTGCCCAAGACACAATTGGGGGAAATTGGGAAAAAACCCCAATTTTTGCAACAAAATTACGGAGAAATTTGATGGGGAAAGGTGAAAATTATTACGTAAATATCAAATTGGGTTTACAGGATAAAAAATGGCCATGTGAATTTTAACTACTGATATGTAATGGAAATCAAAGAAAGAATTGAAAAATATGTATTCTTGGAATTTTCGAAGAAACAAATGCGAAATTCGACAAATTTGGAAGAACATTTTGGGTATTTTTCCATATGATGAGGTCGGCATTACGTGGAGGCCACGTGTCTGCTGATGTGGTAGAAGAAAGACGTGTACTTCCATGGTGGCATGTACATTTTGGATGGAATGACAGCTGGCAATTGATGTGGAGCCATGTGGTAGGCCAATTGTCAATCCCACGAAACCGCGATAAGATCTTGGAATTTTTCTAAGTGTTAAGGTACCACAGAGTGTAAAGGATCGGATGTGTGGGTAAGGCATCACACAAACCTGCAAACCCACAGTGGAGTTTTGGAAATATGGATAAGTAGCAAGAATTTGGGTGTGAAGAGTATGGCGACGAATAGGTAATACAACACAGAGCACCATGACATTTCAATATTTGTCTAAGTCCTAAGGATCGGTCAGGCAGACAAGTGGATGGAGTTATAAGAGTAAAAGAAATATGGGATCAATCAAACTTGCAGTGAAAATTTTGAAATTTGACTAAGTGTCAAGACTTATTGGGTGTGAAGTATACAAAAGAAGTGATGAAACATAAGAAAATGATCGTGAACCCACGATGGGATCTTAGAAAAAATGACTAAGTATAAATGTATAATGGATATGGTGGAACACCATGGTGCCTTTTGAAGGAGGTGGAAGTTATAACATGAATGAAATAATAAAAAATTCTAAGTATGGGATAAAGTTAAGGGCGACACAATGCGAGAGTACCAAGTATAGAAGATTATGCAGTCCTAAAAGAGTTTGAATATTTATTTAAATAAATATTGGGGCTGCCACCCAAAAGAGATATTGATTTCTCCATAAATTTGATGCTTGGAGCAGCCCCAGTATCCAAGACTCCTTATAGGATGAGTACACCAAAATTGGAGTTGCAAATGTGGTTGGAGGAAATTCTAAAGAAGGGGTATATACACATAAGTGTGTCACCTCGGGGTGCCCCAGTATTATTTGTGAAGAAACAAGATGGAACCTTGAGGCTTTGCATTGACTTCAGGTAGTTGAACAAGGTAAATGTGAAGAACAAGTATCCTTTGCCAAGGATAGATGATCTCGTTGATCAGATGAAAGATGCTAAAGTATTATCTAAGATCAATATCAAGTCAAGTTATCACCAGGTAAGAAATAAGGAAGAATACATTACCAAGACTGCCTTTAGAACAAGGTATGGCCATTATGAGTTCACAGTGGTGCCATTTGGGTTATCAAATGCACCAGTTGTCTTCACATGTTTAATGAATGGTATTTTCATAGAATACCTAGATACGTTTTTCATTGTATTTTTGGATGGCATACTTATTTAATCAAAATATGAAGAAGAGCATGAGCAACACTTGAGTATGGTGATAAAAGTATTGAGATAACATCAACTATTTGCAAAGTTGAGCAAGTGCTCATTCTACCAAAGGCAGATACATTACTTGGGGCATAGTATTTCAGAGAAAGGGATAGTAGTGGACCAACAAAAGATAAAATCCATTGAAGGGTGGACAACACCAAGGAATGTCTATGAGGTGAGATAATTCATGGGGATTGCAGGTTACTATAAAATATTTATTGAAGGATTCTAAAAGATTTCACACCCAATCACTTCCTTGCAAAAGAAGGGTGTGGAGTTTGAGTGGACATCAGATTGCGAAAGAAGTTTCCAACACTTGAAGTATTTTTCGACTAGTGCTCCAATATTGAGGATTTCTATCCAAATTAAGACTTCATTGTATGCACATATGCATGTAAATAAGGACTTGGTGGAGTTCTTAGTCAGAATGGACATGTTGTGTGCTATGAATCAAGAAAAATAAGGAACATGAAAACACTATGCTACTCATGATTTGGAATTGGCAGCCATAGTGCATGCCTTGAATATGTGGAGGCACTACCTCATGGGGAAAAGATTCTAGTTGAGGATAGACCATAGTGGTATGAAATATTTATTTGGACAACCAACTCTAAATAGCAAGCAAAGTAGGTGGTTATAATTCCTCAGTGAATATGACTTTGATATAAATCATATCAAGGGTAAAGAGAACAAGGTGGTTGATGCACTCTATAGGAGAGTGCATGAGATGTATGTGACAACCATTAGCGTACATATTATATTTGAAAGGAAAACTTTTAGAGGTTCTAAAATCAGATCTACAGTACATGGAAATAAAGAAAAAAATTAAAGCAAGGTATTTTGCAGCAGAAAATTGAGAATTTTTAGTTGAAAGAGGATGAAATTATTTTGTACAGAGGAAGAATTTATGTGCCAAATTCTCAGGAATTGAAAAGTATGATATCAAAAGAAATTCATAAGGTTGGACACTCGTGTTACCAAAAGACTATTAAAGTTGTGTTATGACAAGAACTACAACCCTTCATTTTTCTCGTTTGATCTTGCTTACCTCCCTAGAAAATGGAGCCCCTCATCTTTAGAGCCTAAAAAAACATCATGAGTCTCCCTCTCCACCTCAAGATACTTAGAAAACTCATGGGTTTACTTGAGAAAATCATCAAGACTTGGTGTTGAAATCCAAGTTTGAAATCGGCAAAGTTTCTTCTAACTCCTCTGAACAGTTTGGAGGAGTTATAACTTCTTTGAATAGTTCAGAGGAGTTACTTATGACTTCTTCGAATAGTTCATAGGAGTTACTTTATAGATATGAAACGATATCACACAAGTTATAGGAAACTCCTTTGATGTGTTCAGAGGAGTTAACTTTAACTCCTTCAAACACATTGAAGGAGTTCCTCTGATTGCTTCCAATGTTATCGGAGAGCTTCTTCCCTGACCCTCCGATCACACCAACTCCCATCTATCGCATTTAATGCCAAAAATGGCCTTTTGGCTATATAAACAAAATATGGTCATGTTATTGTTATTCGATCATGATTAATTGAACAAAGGGCCCCTAGGTTGAAACACACTGAGCTACCTTGTTCAAACTTGCTAGCTATCCCTACTAACCATGTGGCATCAGGTTCCAGGTAAGGGAATATTTCCTCCTTTGTTTAAGGTTAGGATTAGGTATCCTTTCAATTTCTCAACTTTTTCTTTGGTTCTTGATTCATTACCCTAGCTGGATAGATTTATTTCCCCTACACCGCCACACCCTTTGGCTATTTCCTTAACCGGTGCATGCTAGTGTGATGCACACCCTTCTCCCATTTTAGAGATTATTCTTCACGCTAAAACAATGTCCAGTCAGTCATAATTTTACCACGATGATGCCTCTTTCCTTCATTACAACCAATATTTCCAAGCCCAGAAGTTTACCCTGCACACATAGACTTAGATTAGAAGGGTTCCAAGGGAATCTTTCGACCTCTAAACCATGTCCTCGACCGCTCCTGAAACCCTCATGCTTTGTGGAAAAATTCTTACTAACTTCTCTAAATGTATCGGTGGAGTTATTACTAACTCCTCCGATGCGTTAAGAGGAACTATAAACATTTTCCCTACGCATCTCAATGCACTTGTTGATAACTCTTTCGATCATATTAGAGGATTTACTCTCAAATCCTCTGATACAATCAGAAGAGTTGTATCCAACACCGTCAATTTCCACACACCTTCGAGACTTATGGAGAACCTTTATGATAACCTATTAGAGAAGTTGGAACTAACTCCTCCAATGTGATCAGAGGATTTTTCCTTAACTTTTCCAATCGCCACTCTTTCGACATTTTTCCACTTTATCGGAGAACTTAATAATAACTTCTCTGATCTATATCGGAGAAGTTAATCCCCTGGCCTCCTATTTTGACTTTCATGACTAACATCTAGCCTTTCACCTCCAAATTTTTACCAAGGTGCTTAAGCATTGTCTACTTTCAATATTTTTATATGCATTTAAACTGGTACATTACATCTTTCTATATGTCCTAAACCTATCTTTTGGGTAGGTACAAACATGTCACCGAGGAAGAAGATGACAAGAAAAGTATCTGGAGCTAAGCCCTCTGGAAACTCCCAACAAGAAGGAGAGGTTGAAATATTCGATGCTATATATGACAATACAATCGAAATTTTAGAAAAGGATGGAGAAACTATGAAATGGGGGAAAGTTTACTACATGTTTAAGAATTCAAATTTATCTATAGAAGTGGTAGATTCAGATGAACTCTAGGCATTCAAGAATCCCATAAAATCAGGGATCTTTAGGGTGGCAGGACACCCAACGGTCTTCCCCTACACAGATGTCATTTGATGTATTTTGAAGAACATAAATATAAATAGTCGATATGTCTGCAATGCACGAAAGGAACCTATTGCTTCATTTCGACCAAAATTTCTAGCTAAATGCTATCACATTGAGGAAGGTAATAAAACATTGTATAGAAAGTTCATCAGTGAATTTGAATACACGTTGAAATAATTGTTTCCCAAATAGTATAAGGCAGACAAAAAATTTAAATACAGGCCCAAGAGTCAGTACCCTACAAGTAACTTAAGAGGCCCTGTCAGTGGTATCCTTGATGTGCAGGCTATATGGGGAGCCATACAGAATTTAATTCTCCCTATCACACATTCCCTTGATATATGTATGCATGGTTGTAGGTGTTTCATTCAATTGGGAAGATATGTTGTCTAAAAATATTAATGCTCCCATATCCACAGTAACGCAAGCATGACCAGGAACATTTCCCAATTTCCATACGTCATCGTACCTCCTGGAAATAATGTGCACACCCCACAGGTGTCCAAAAATGGGATGGAATTATTTTCCATCT